>SJYX01015339.1:140129-230693 GCA_006410675.1 Oreotragus oreotragus | reverse complement strand
AACATCAGTCTGATTATGTTCTTTGCGGCCAAAGATGGAGAAATCTATACAGTCAGCAAAAACAAGACCAGGAGCTGATTGTGGCTCAGATCATGAACTCCTTATTGCCAAATTCAGACATAAATTAAAGAAAGTAGGGAAAACGACTAGATTATTCAAGTATGACCTAAATCAAATCCCTTATGATTATACAGTGGAAGTGACAAATAGATTACAGGGATTAGATCTGATAGACAGAGTGCCTGAAGAACTATGGACGGAGGTTCCTGACATTTTACAGGAGGCAGGGGTCAAGACCATCTGCCAAAAAAAGAAATGAAAGATGGCAAAATGGCTGTCTGAGGAGGCCTTACAAATAGTTGTGAAAAGAAGAGAAGTGAAAGGCAAAGGAGAAAAGGAAATATATACCCATTTGAATGCAGAGTTCCAAAGAACAGCAAGGACAGATAAGATAGCCTTTCTCAGTGATCAATGCAAAGAAATAGAAGAAAACAATAGAATGGGAAAGACTAGAGCTCTCTTCAAGAAAATTAGAGATACCAAGAGAACTTTTCATGCCAAGATGGGCTCAATAAAGGACAGAAATGGTATGGACCTAACAGAAGCAGAAGATATTAAGAAGAGGTGGCAAGAATACAAAGAAGAACTGTATAAAAAAGATCTTCATGACCCAGATAATCACGATGGTGTGATCACTCACCTAGAGCCAGACATCCTGGAATGTGAAGTCAAGTGGGCCTTAGGAAGCATCACTACGAACAAAGCTAGTGGAGGTGATGGAATTCCAACTGAACTATTTCAAATCCTGAAAGATGATGCTGTGAAAGTGCTGCACTCAATATGCCAGCACATTTAGAAAACTCAGCAGTGGCCACAGGAGTGGAAAAGGTCAGTTTTCATTCCAGTCCCAGAGGCAGTGCCAAAGAATGTTCACACTACCACACAATTGCACTCATCTCACAGCACTAGTAAAATAATGATCAAAATTCTCTAAGCCAGGCTTCAACAGTACATGAACCATGAACTTCCAGATATTCAAGCTGGATTTAGAAAAGGCAGAGGAACCAGAGTGCAAATTGTCAACATCCATTGGACCATCGAAAAAGCAAGAGAGTTCCAGAAAAACATCTATTTCTGCTTTGTTGACTATGTGAAACCTTTGTATGGATCACAACAAACTGTGGAAAATTCTTCAAGAGATGAGAATATCATTCCACCTAACCTGGCTATTGAGAAATCTGTGTGTAGGTCAAGAAGCAACAGTTAGAACTGGACATGGAACAACAGACTGCTTCTAAATCAGGAAATGAGTAAATAAAGGCTCTATATTGTCACCCTGCTTATTTAACTTCTATGCATAGTACATCGTGCGAAATGCTGGACTGGATGAAGCACAAGCTGAAATCAAGATTGCCAGGAGAAATATCAATAACCTCAGATATGCGGGTGACACCACCCTTATGGTAGAAAGGGAAGAAGAACTAAAGAGCCTCTTGATGAAAGTGAAAGAGGACAGTGAAAAAGTTGGCTTAAAGCTCAACATTCAGAAAACGAAGATCATGGCATCTGGTCCCATCACTTCATGGCAAAGAAATGGGGAAACAGTGGAAATAGTGGCTGACTTTATTATTTTGGGCTCCAGAATCACTGCAGATAGTGACTGCAGCCATGAAATTAAAAGATTCTTGCTCCTTGGAATAAAAGCTATGACCAACCTAGGAAGCATATTAAAAAGCAGAGACATTACTTTGCCAACAAAGGTCCGTCTAGTCAAGGCTGTGGTTTTTCCAGTAGTCATGTACAAATGTGAGAGTTGGAGTATAAAGAAAGCTGAGCACTGAAGAATTGATGCTTTTGACCTGTGGTGTTGGAGAAGACTCTTGAGAGTCCCTTGGACTGCAAGGAGATTAAACCAGTCAATCGTAAAAGAAATCAGTCCTGAATATTCATTGGAAGGACTGATGCTGAAGCTGAAACTCCAATACTTTGGCCACCTGATACAAAGAACTGACTCATTTGAAAAGACCTTGATGCTGGGAAAGATTGAAGGCAGGAGGAGAAGGGGATGACAGAGGATGAGATGGTTGGATGGCATCACTGACTCAATGGAGTTGAGTTTGAGTAAACTCCGGTAGTGATGGATGGGGAGGCCTGGCATGCTGCAGGCCATGGGATCGCAAAGAGTTGTACATGACTCAGCAACTGAACTGAACTGAAATAATTTATCTGATAAGGACTTGTATCTAGCATCTGTAAAGAAGCTGTGCAACTCAAACAGAAAGCAAGTGACTCAATTAAGTGAGCAAAGGATCTGAATAGACATTTCCCCAAAGAAGGTATTCAGACAGGCAATAAACACATGAAAAATGCCAGTATCTTTCATCATTAGAGAAATGCAATCAGAATCACAATGATATTTCCACACCCCCTAGGTTGACTAGAATCACAAAGTCAGATGACAAGTGTGAACAAATTGAACTATCACACACTGCTGATGAGAATGTAATTCTACTCCTAGGTATATGTGAAAGAGAATGAAAACACATGCCCACACAGGAACTTGTATATGAGTGGCAACATTATTCATTATAGCCAAAAGACAGAAACAACATAGATGTCCCATCAGTGATAAGAAAAATGTGGTATACCCATACAATGATATATTATTCCACCATAAATAGGAATGAGGCAGTGACACATGAAAATCCAGAACAGAGAAATCTATAGAGACAGAAAGTGGGTTTGTGGTTGCTTAGTGCTGGATGGGAAAGAGGGAGGCAGGCACAAAAATTATGATGGCTGCACATATCTGAAAATACTCTGAAAACCATCAAATTATATACTTTATGTGGGCAAATTATATATCACAATAAAGTTATTGGAAAAAAAGATAAATGTCCACATTCTAACCCCAGTACTTGTGACAGTGACCTTAATTGGAAACAAGGTCTTTGCAGATGTAGTTAGGTTGTATATCTTGAGATGAGGTCCTCCTGGACTATGCGTGGGCCCTAAAGACAGTGATGAGCATCCTTACAGAGAGACATGAGGGCAGGCTATGGCAGGTCCTTGCTGACGTCAGAGTTAATGCTGCAGCAAGCCAAGGAGCAGCCGGGGCTACCAGAAGCTAGGAGAGGCAGAGGAGGCTCTTCTGTGGAGATAGCGTGGTGGTACCTACACCTTGATTTCGTCCTCCTGGCCTCCAGAGCTGTGAGAAGAAGGTTCTGTGTTTTAAGCCACCACGCTTATGGGAACTTGTGGCAGCCACAGGAAATGGAACCTGGAACATGACTTTACCACTTTGCAATCCCAGAACAGATATTTATTGTCTCTGTATCTTTGTTTCTTTCTAAGGATAATAATAACAACCTTTCTCAGAGAGCTGGTATGAGGATTATATAAATTCATATTTGTAAAAACTTAAAGTCATGCTTGGCATGGTAAGTACTATGTGTGTTAGGTCTAAGTTAGTTCCTAGAAGTCTGTTTCCCCTCTGCTGTGCAGAGCTGTTTTTCCTTTTCTAATGCTCTCTATTCACATGACAGTGTCAGAATCTCTTAACTTCTTTGTAAAGTGAAGTTACTTTGATCACTGCAGATTAAGGGTACCTTTGACTCTCCTATCGAAACAAGGGATAGGACCTTCATTTATTTGCTACTTCGACTGACGTTTCTTGAGTACTTTCTTTGTGCTGGATATGGATATTATAGCCTAGAACAAAATAGTTACAATTTTGCCTTTGGGGACCAGCAGGAGGTATTAGATAATCAGATCACACAAATATGTGATTCCAAATTTTGATGTGAAAAGAAAAAGTAGTGTCTCCTCAGTTTTCAGTAAAAAACCTGCATTACATTGGTTGAGAGGTCAGTTAGTGCTGTTTGCTGAAGACTAGCATTGTAGGCAGATAGCGCAAGAACAGACAGGATTTATCCAGAGAATAATGGAGACAAAGGAGTAGTTTTCTTTAAAAGTGGAAGGCTCTACAATGATGGCAGTATTTTTTGTCAACAGCAGTTTACCTAGTGAGTGTTGATGCTTTGGGTCTGAGAAAAGCTGAGGGTAGAGGGAAAAGAAAATAATAATAAATACAAGTGGAATGCTCCCAAATAGAGATTGAGTACCAGTATGACTCAATTCTCAAGTCCTTCTTTGGAAGGACTGATGTTGAAGCTGAAACTCCAGTGCTTTGGCCACCTGATGCGAAGAGCTGACTCATTTGAAAAGACCCTGATGCTGGGAAAGATTAAGAGCAAGAGGAGAAGGGGACAACAGAGGATGAGATGGTTGGATGGCATCACTGACTCAATAGACATGAGTTTGAGTAAACTCCGGGAGTTGGTGATGGACAGGGAGGCCTGGCCTGCTGTAGTCCATGAGATTGCAAAGAGTCGGACACGACTGAGCGACTGAACTGAACTGAACCAGTATGTCTAGCATTCCACCTAGTGCTGTGGAGAATAAAACAGGTTGAATGTGGCAACGTTTTAGATGTGTCCTAGGTAGCCAGACTAAAGTTAGGAGGGAGTTTCTATTAAAATTGCATTTTGACAATAATGAAGTGCTGAAGCAGCTTTGGAGGGGAAAGAATAATAAGTAACTGTTAAGAGCCATTTCGTTTCTGATAGAAAACTACATAAATATTGCTTTTAAGGTTTGCTGACCTGCAAACAGAAATGCTGTAGTCTGAAATGAAAGTCAGTAGACAAGATCTCTCAGACTCCTGAATAGAAATCAGAGGGTTCTAGGGCATAGGCTCAGTCATTAGATTTCCCTTCTTTCCATCTTCCTTGAAATACTGAAGTGGGTATGAGGAAGGAAAGAAGTTGGGTTCTGGGTAGCTGCCCCTCCCAGATTAGCTCCCCTCCCAGTGAAGACATGTCCTAGCTTCATGCCTGCAGCTCCCACCCAGACCGCTGCACATGGTGGGAAAAGTTCTGTGGATGCTTCACTCTAAGGTGGCAAGCCTGGAAGGCAGGCTCCTCTTTTCCCACGTTCTATCTCTGCTCCTCCTCAGAGTCTTGACTCTAAGGAGTCCTATGTGTATTGATTGTAACAGCAGTGGAAGGCAGGAGGACGTGAAATTTAGATGAATGAAGGGAGAAGAGTGAAAAGTAAAAAAAGCTTTGGGCCTGAAGGGGAATATTCTGTCATAAATATCAAAATGAAAACATTTGTTGATAAATGATTTATGCTGGCAGCTTAAAAACCATTTTGAACACTGGCAGTGCCATTCAAACAAGTGTGATTTCTTAAGAGTCCTACTTTAAAAGATAATGTTAATTTGGATGAATGACGTCTGATATGTTAAAATGTCAGTATTATTTCATAGCTATATTTTAAGTGTTTGATAAAGGGAAAAGTGAGTTTCATTTTACCACTAAAAGATGAAGATAAGACTTGGGATTAGAAGGGGAAATACAGGTGAAAACCTTGAAACCTCTGGCTGTTGTCCACAGTAGTACAATGGATGGATTAAGAATTCAAAAATTCAGAGTATATTTGAGTTGGTGCTTACATTTTAAGGACAGATGTCCCTTTCTTCCCTTAATGTTACTATGTCAAGGGAAGTCCATGAAATGGCAGCCAAAGGAAACATAATTTTCTTCCCTCAAAGTTTGTGGAAAGCATGGCTAGTTGATTTCTAATGTCAACTGCTTTCAGTAGGAAACTTGTGGGGAGAGAAAGTACCAAACTAGACATATCTGGAGGATCAAAAAGCGATCACCAAAGATCAGCAAAAATGATCTTTGGACATATCCGTGAAGAAGTGCTTTTTCAATTTTCAAAAAGCAAAAACTGAGAACTTCTTGCTTCATGTGACTGAAGAGTTGGGGAGTGGTCTGAACCTGAGCGTAGTTGAATTTTGGGTACAGATGCAAACAGATTCATTTCTGTCTGTGTCTTGGCTCCCCTTTCCGCAGGCCAGCTCCTCCCTCCCCTCAAGGTACAAGGTGGCCGCCTGTAGCTCCAGGTGCAGAAGTGCTTTGGATGTGACCACCCTGGAGGGTTTCCTTCCAGCTGTACCTAGTAGTAAAAAACGCTACTGGATTATGAAGGAAATTTGTACCTTTACATGTTAATGAATTCTGTTGGGACATTCACAACTGGTTTAATAAGTTATTTGTGGTCATTCCCATTTAAAAAAAAACCTATGCCTTCCTCTTGCAGTAACCCTTTGTCACGTCTTTATTTCTGTTGGAAACTCAGGTTTAACCTGGGCTTCCCTGGTGGCTCAGCTGGTAAAGAATCAGCCTGAAGTGCAGGAGACCCGGGTTTGATCTCTAGGTTGGGAAGATCCCCTGGAGGAGGAAATGGCAACCCGCTCTAGTATTCTTGCCTGGGAAATTCCATGGACAGAGGAGCCTGGTGGGCTACAGGTTTAACCCTGAATGAATCTTTGCAACTTATAGCATCTATTATAAGAATATAATCCTGGTCAGCCCTTTGGGTTTCAGAAATTATGAATCAATAAATGGTGAATGTAGTGGTTTAAAAGCACAAACGTAGGAACTTGACTGTCTGGTCTCAAATCTCAGCTCTGAGTGACTTTAGACAGATTAATATCTTTCTATAAAGTGTCTCATAAATGTCAATAGCAACAGTACCTGTTTTAGTCCTAGAAAACCTGGCGCGTAGGAAGTGCTATTATTGCTGTCACTGCTATTACTACTGTTGTGGTTGTTGCTTTAGTATCTACACTGTATTTCTCCCAAATCTTCATCCCCAGCGTCACACATAGAAGTGCACCGGTGTCTTGCTTGAGTCACTGAGTCCAGAGTTGCTTGGAGGAGAATTTAGACATGTTTTTAAATCAAAGAATGATGATAAAAATTAAAACCAAATTAGGAGACAAAGAGGAATTTCACTGCATCCCTGCTTAAAAATATATTCTTCAGAGTCCCTTGTGTCCTGGACACAGAAGATACCAGTTTCTCTTCTTAAGCATTAGTATCAAGGGCATGTGACTTGAGTTTTATTTTCATTTTCATTGTCTAGGAATTTCCTTGGAGATGCCTCCGATCGGTGCCAAAAGTCTTGAGACTTATGCACTATTTCTATGTGAGTTTTATGGTTGAATGAGGCTTAATTGGATTCTCTCTAAAAACTTGGAAGCCATCTTGTTGTTCCTAGATTATAAGGCTGAACATGTTTGGTTAAGAAAGTCTCTTGGGATCTAATCTGGCATCCACTCAGGTCTCGTTAAATGGGAACTTTAAAAGCCTCTTGCCGAGTGGGCTTCATCATTGTTGACCAGATGTTTCAAGATATAAGCACAAACCATTTCAGTCAATTTTTGTAAGGGTGGTGCAGTTTTGAAGCAACAATATGCTTTTCTACTTGGAAAGATGAAAATACACAGAGTGGCATGTTTAACCAAGGTCAGGTTCATCTTGTTTCTTTGCAGATATCTCTGTCCCACTTAGTTTATTTGGAAGCAGTGCTAAGAGCTTGACTTATGTAACTGTTTTGTCTAGAAAAGACAGCGAGATTTTTCTCTTTATGTAAAATAGCTATTAATTGTTGTCTCCTTCCATTGATAATGTAAAAAGGAAATGTAATGTAAAATGTAAGTAAAAAGGAAAGTAATGTAACTAGAAAAAATCCACAGTTACTTCAGATTACTGTGGACCCTGATGCCCGTCATCCCCCACCCTACCACCCAGCAAAGCAGATTTTGTCTTCCATCTGTCCAGTCATCTACTCTTTATATTGTACACCTGCCATTGTACTTACTAGCATATGGATGAATCTGATTGCAGAAATGCTTAAAAACTAGATATTTTGAAGGGAACCAATCTCCTATAATCAAAATTGAGATAATGGAAAAATTGTTGTTGTTTAGTTGCTAAGTTGTGTTTGTTTTGTGACCCCATGGACTGTGGCCCACCAGGCTTCTCTATCCATGGGATTTCCCAGGCAAGAATACCGGAGTGAGTTGCCATTTAGCAAGGTCATCTTAATTCACAGTGGTGTAAGAAGGAGGCGGTTGAAATTGTCAAGAATTTCTGGAATGGGCATGACAGAGCAAAGCCATGGTCCAGAGTCAACCAGATCAGTGACCACCCACACATGTGGAGGTACAGAAGAGTCCTGAGTCACTGCAGATGCTTCCTATCCTATCAGCCCTTTTTCACAGAGGCAGTACCTTCCTAGAATTTAAATTTACTCATGTGGAAAAATTTCCTTGCCAGAGTTTCCTTTCTACTTTGGAGGTAGAGACCCTTAAAGATAACCCAAGTCAGTTTTCTTATTTTGGAGGTTCAGAAACTGAAATCAGAGAGGTTAAGTGATTTGCACAAAAGCACTCATGACTTAGTGGCTGAGCTATAACTAAACCCGGGTCTCTGCCTTCTAAATTAGTGTTCCTTTCACTGATCCATGCTGGCTGTCTGTGCTTACCCATTCAATTAGCAAATGTAATTGAAGGGACTCTAATTAGTTTGGCTCCTAAAGGCTTTTGTGGTTAGTGTCAGATTGGCAATAAGGTTTGTTTTTTTCCTGCCAGCTTTTGAGTCGTGGCCAAATTTTGTTAGTCAATTATTTCAGAGTCTTGAAGTCATCACATGGAAGGCAACATGATTTGAATAACTGGACACACATGTCTGTCTTATCTGTCTAATAAACATGCCTTTTCTGTAGTGCAAATTAGAGACTGTTAAAATGTACCAAATGTATATAGTCATTAGATGTGGAGCATTTGTGGCCAGTAGAGTGGTGACATTCCAGCTATCACTATCATTGTGTGTTTTTTCCGGACCTGTGAGCTTTGACACTACTTTCCTATATAATTGAGGGGTTAGCAGTACTCTGGCAACCCAAGCATCCCAAGAAGCAGATGCTAAGGATGCAGGGGGCTGATTGGCCACCCCATGCACTTGGCAGTTGTATGAATTGGCAATGCCAATTCATGAACATGAGAAGCTTGGAGGTGTAAGTTTTCCTCGATCTATGAGCTAATCGTGGGGGTCCCTGAAGGCACATCTCAAGGAGCTATCTAGATAGAATTGAATTTCCTTCAGTGGAAGAGACTCAATTCCTAAGAGAAAGTTCGAAGTTGGCTCTTAGACTTCAGGGCTGAGGTCTTAGAATACAGGCCCTGAAAGATCAAGCAAGACGGAGCTGCGATAGAAGGAAAGGCCACTGAAAGGTACGCCACCGTTTTGTCTGTGTTTATTGCTTCCTTTAAGTAGGGTGAATGGGTGGGGCTCTCTCCATGTAGCCCATATTCTTGACACAGTCCAGAAGTAGAGAATTACAGCTCCTACAACCTTTCTTTTTCTTATCTTCCCATCTTACTGAACTTTTTTTTTTTTTTTTGCTTGAATAAACTTGAATTGTTTGCCAGGAAATAGTTGCCTCTTTTCCAATCTCAGTATTTGTTTGAGTGTAGGAAAGGTTTTCACCTAACTTTAGTATTTCTTTTGTCATTGGATGGAAAAATTTTTTTTCTGGTATGATTTGTGGCAGATCCCTGCTGCTGCTGCTGCTGCTGCTAAGTCACTTCAGTCGTGTCCGACTCTGTGGGACCCCATAGACGGCCTCCCACCAGGCTCCCCCGTCCCTGGGATTCTCCAGGCAAGAACACTGGAGTGGGTTGCCATTTCCTTCTCCAATGCATGAAACGGCAGATCCCTACTATATATCAAAATATACATGTTGTTGAATGTGCTGCATTGTAGACTTGAAAATACCGTGTTGCCTTTAGAATAAGCGAGACTATCTTTTTTCTTTTCTTTTGGTTTTTAGAGTCTGTGGTGTTTCACTTAATGTTAACACACAAAGTGACAGGATACTTGATTGTCTGAAATTTTGAAGTACAACATAGGAAATTCTCTAAAACTTCCTTTATGTTGACTTTGATTTAGAAGCTGATAGTCTCCTATAGAAAATTGAAATGTAACTGCTTCTGCTGCTACTGCTGCTGCTGCTGCTAAGTCGCTTCAGTTGTGTCCGACTCTGTGCGACCCCAGAGATGGCAGCCCACCAGGCTCCGCCATCCCTGGGATTCTCCAGGCAGGAACACTGGAGTGGGTTGCCATTTCCTTCTCCAATGCATGAAAGTGAAAAGTGAAGTCGCTCAGTCGCTCAGTCGTGTCTGACTCTTCGCGACCCCATGGACTGCAGCCCACCAGGCTCCTCTGTCCCTGGGATTCTCCAGGCAAGAGTACTGGAGTGGGGTGCCATTGCCTTCTCCCGTAACTGCTTCTAGTTCATAATATTTAGATTGCACACTGTGTTTGGCTTCTCACTCTTTCATCAGCTGTACATCAAAGACAAAAAGAAAATGTTTTGTATACTTCCACTGCATAGAAAACAGAGTCATTCCCATTCCCAAGATGCTTATGTGCCAGTTCACATTTCCTTGTAGAAAATACGTTTGTTTCTAATGCATAAGTAAATCATCCTATGGAGAAACCTTTGATTCTCCTGTTGATAATCCTTTGTCTTTTTTTAAAGAGGAAAAAGGCTTTGGACAGGAACTTTTATGACAGGGTGCTGGATTCTTTCTGTTAAAGGGGAGTTTTAGTCAAGAAGTGATTTCCTGGTCTCGTTTGGCCTCTTTGGTGGCTGAGCAGCTGGTCAGGTGTATCACGGTGTATGTATGTGAGAGAGCAGAGGATGTGGGGGATGTGAGTGAGGGCAGAGACACCCACGCTTGTGTGCACGTGTGTTCAGCGGACGGACAGAGCCGCTTTCCTGTGTGGCGTGTTCGCGGCCGTCGTTAAAGCAGAAGTCGGGGTGCAGAGGGGGCGTACCTTGATGCCTGTCGGCTTGTCTTCCTTGCGTATGTGGTTTCCACAGGCGTCCTGGCAGCTCATGCTCTCAGACTTTCATGGTGGTCTCAGCACAGTACATGCTTGTCCTTGTTCTGACTTTAAGGAAAAGGCTCCATTTTTTTTTTTTCTCTCTTGAAAATAGAGGCTAGAAGACAGTGGTAATGGGGGCTTGAGAATTTTCTTGGGGATTTTGCTGCTCATGAAATAACTGGTGAATCCTGTACTTCAGCTACCAGCTGTTATACTAGAATGTTTTTCTTAGAACATCTACCAAGAAGTATGCTGTTTTAAGAGTCCAAGTTGGAGGAATCCATGAGAAGTGTGTCTGTTCCCAGGACTGTTGGGTTTTGCCCTTTTCCCCCTCAACTCACTTCACACTTTTAAAAGTAAACAGTGGATGTGATTCCATAGAAACTGCATCTGTGTATGTATAAGGGATGGATTCTCTATTTTAGGCAATAAGTGTTTTTTTTTTTTGTCATTTGAAAACAAGTATTGGTTTTTATTCACTGTTACTATTATAGGCATGTATAAAAAGTGGGTCCTACTTGTGTTCTAGAAGCATTTGATTTAAATAATGTGCCTTTGCAATTTTTTTTAAAGGTAGTGTCTTCCCCAGCAGATGTAGCTGAAAAAGCTGACAGAATTATCACCATGTTGCCCACCAGCATCAATGCGATAGAAGCTTATTCTGGAGCAAATGGAATTCTAAAGTATGTATTTCTCAACTGTAGATATGTTCTTTCTATGATAGTTTATGAATTTTACATTCGTTAGAACAGTTGTGAAATTAAGTTATGTTTGTTAAGTCTTCTTGTACTGTTTTCTTATGTCTTAAAAGTGAATAGTGTGGTTTCTCTCTCATTGTAAAGGGTTTATTTTTTCACTCAAGTCAAGTATGTGACTTTTGGGAATGAATTTTTTTTTCTTCTCTTCCTTTAACTCTTGCATTAAACTTACACTTTCATTGGTAAGCTGTTTTAAGAGAGTTTTTAAAAGCTTGACTTTAAACTGTACACAAATGGTACAAGCATACTTTTCTTATGGTTTATAGAAATTCAGGAAAAGATTTCTATGAAAAATAAAACCAAGCATTGGAAAGAACACTTATTTAAAATTTATTATGAAATTTAAAGTTACTGTATGTCCTCTGGGTTAGTACATTTGTAGTAAGAACTTTGAGAAGCTGGAATTAAAGATTAGCAGTAGCTCCCTGAATGATATATTATTGAGGCCAGCATTTCCTACCCAGTGCCTCGCTTCAAGAACCTTTTGGTTAATCGGTGCCTGCTGCCAGACCCTTGTGGTTATATTAGGATGGCAGTGGTTGAATTCTCAGTTTAGTTTTCTGGTCTTACTGATTCCTGTACCTAACTTGTTTCGTTGTTGAATTATAGCAGAGAGCTAGAACAAATTGGTAGGCTCAGCAGACACATGAAGGGCTGAAAGAAAGGGTTTTAATTACATGAAGCTGTAATGCGTGGAATTTGAGGTTTTGGGAAATGGAATTGCTTTGGAAAACTGGCAAACTTAGAAGCAAAAGACACTTGACTATTAGGCAGAAAACTGATAAGATAAATGTTTAGATTTCGGAGAAGGCTGAAAGACACTCATTTTGGATGAAGCCCTCAGGCCCGCAGTGTGTGTGGTCCTGAGGTGACCTAGCTGTGTCCTTACCTCAGCTGTGCCAATTATGGCCCTGCTTTACCTCTCAGGGAGGAGTTACTAAAAACTGTGTAGACAAAATCTTATGTTAATTAATATCCTTTATTAGGAATATGGTGGCTACCAACCAGGGTGGTTTTGTCTATGGCGTGCTTTGAAGGAGTTTGCCTTTACATTGAACTGTAATTTGCTTCTCATGGTTGGTTCTTTATTTTCTTCTGGGTCAGGATCACTTCCCCACACCCAGTTGCATGTGTAGTTTTTGAAATAATTTCCCATTTGACTAAAGATTTAAAATCTTAAAAATACTAATGTCACAGAAGACTGGTAAACTTAATTGTCATATTTTAGGGTATATACATCCTAGAGTGATCTATAATAGAGTATGCTATTTCCTGTCTATGGAACATACTCAGTTACTGCACTTAGACCAGATCAATTCATATGTCAAAAATTGTTGCTTAAAGCATTTTATGTGCTATTTTTTTTTCTGTAGAAAAAAAAGTTTTTAATGGTTTTAGCAATGATTTTCTGTTTACCCTTTAATATTTATATTTATTCAGTTTTAATTTTCCAATCATAGTTATGATTGAATGTCTTATGGGTTAGTTTATCTGTAGTAAAAACTTTGGGAAGGTTAGCCATAGCCCTTTAAAAAAATTATAATTTAGGTCTGAGTTTCTAAGCCAGTGACAATAGCATAGATTATATACTGTAAGGGAACTTGACAGGATATAGTCTGCATTTAGAGTGCAAACAAAACTATCACTTTAAAGTGAAAGTAAAGGTCACTCAGTCGTGTCCAACTCTTTGCGACCCCATGGACTATATATTCATGGAGTTCTCCAGGCCAGAAACTGGAGTGGGTAGCCTTTCCCTTCTCCAGGGGATCTATCCAACCCAGCTCTCCTGCATTGCAGGCGGATTCTTTACCAGCTGAGCCACAAGGGAAGCCCTTTACTTTAAGAATGCTGTTTAAATATTGATGTAAAATATGATATATGAAAAGACTGCTTCCCCCTTTTACCAGTGTATATATATATAAATTAACCATAAAGAACAAGAAGACTCTTTGAGATTTCTAGGTCCATTCCTATATTTTCCTTAGTATCTGTTTGATATTTTATTTTGTCTTTACAAAGTTATAATTATTAAAGAATATGCCATTTTAAAGCAAATGGCTAAATTTTAATTGCTTATATTTTTTCTACCTAGTGGAAATAAAATGGATATGTGAAATTTGCAATATGGCTTGTTAAAGACAAGTAAATTACTTTTTAAAGAGACCCAGCTATTTTACAAACAAAAATTTAAATCTTACCAAATAGGTCCTTTAAAGTTAATAGGTGTTTTAAATTGCTTACATCTTAGCTAACCTACATTATTATGGTTAATGTGTATTTCATGTGAAACCAGAATTTATACCATGTAGTTTATTAGGTTACTTTGGTTTGTTTGAAATAGTTTGAGTTTACTTTGAACTGTAATTGATCTGAAAATAAATTTGAGATTTTGAACCAGTTCTAAAATGAGCTTTTTAAAAATATAATTTATTTCTGGCCACTCTGGGTCTTTGTAGCTGTGTAGGCTTTTCTCTAGCTGCAGCAAGCCGAGGCTAACTCTCTAGTTGTGGTTTGCAGGCTTCTCAATGTGATGGCTTCTCTTGTTGCAGAGCACAGACTCAGTAATTGTGGCACACGGGCTTAGTTGCTCTGCAGGATATGGTATCCTCCCTGATCAGGGACCTAACCCATGTGTCCTGCATTGGCAGGCAGATGCTTTACCACTGAGCCACCAGGGAAGTCCCTAACAATGTTTCTAATATTTACACGAGAGACTTCCTTGATATCTGGCAACTTTTAGCAGATTCTGATTCTATAAGTAGTTGCATGAAATACTTATTCAGAGTTGTAAACTATATTTTTAAAACTATAAAACTACTTTTTAAAAAACGATGTTTCTGTTTGTTTACTTAGAAAAGTGAAGAAAGGCTCACTATTAATAGATTCCAGTACTATTGATCCTATGGTTTCAAAAGAACTGGCCAAAGAAGTTGAAAAAATGGGAGCAGTTTTCATGGATGCCCCTGTTTCTGGTGGTAAGTGGTAGCTAAAACAGATGCACACCTATTCAGTTTGTCAGAGGTAACAATTAGATAATTTTTTGGTACCCAAGATAATCCAATTATTTTTAGAGTTATTGTGGATTCTCAGTTTCCTCATTATAAACAAAAGCAAAGCAAAACTGACATGTTATTTAGCCCTCTCAAAATACAATGCTTGTTCTAAACTCAGGTAAAAGGATGTTACAGCTTTGAAGAGCTGTGAATTTTTGATCCAGATCACTGTAGGTAGGGCTAGATCAATTGCTAGAAAATTTTAACTTTTCAGAATAGATTCAAGAAAAAATTAGCCTGAATAATCTTATAACTATTAAAGAAACTGAAGAAGTAGCAAAAAAGAGAAAATGATTTCATGAGGAAAATACTAGGCCCAAGTGATTTTACCAAATGTTAACCAAAATTTAAAGGAGCATACCATCTCAACTTTATATGGACTTTCCCAGACAATAGAAAAGAGGAAATGCTTCCCAAATCATTCTATAAGATGTGTATAACTCTGATAATTAAACCAGTTAGAAACATTATGAGAGAGAAAAACTGTAGGTCTACATCAGTCATGAATATAGAAGTAAAAACTTTATAAATTACATTAACAAATGAAATATAACTCTGTATGAATGAGATCAGACACTGCAGCCCAGGTTCAGTTTATCTCATGTACGTATAGATAGCTTAATATTAGAAAATTTATAAATAAATTTTACCACAATCTCAATCAGAGGACAGGGAGCTAATAAAATTCTAAAAGCTTAATATTATATAAAATACTAATACGGATATCTAGGTGTTTTGGAATGGCAAGATTATGATTTTCTATAATTTACAAATTTTCCAGAGTTACTGTGTAATCAAATATATATGCACATACACGTACATATGTGCATACATATATACACATACATATGTAATTATAGCAATATGGCAGTAGACAATGAAATAGCAATTTTATTCCTGTTCAACATGATTGTTGGCTTTGGAATTAAAGAATAATGAAAGGTAATAATTTAAATCAGTTTCTTTTTCATAAAGAACCTAGTGGGCTTGTAAAGGAATCTTATATCCCAAATCCTTTTGAGTATAGAAAGTGAAAGTCACTCAGTTGTGTCTGACTCTTTGCGACCCCATGGTCTATACAGTCCATGGAATTCTCTAGGCCAGAATATGGAGTGGGTAGCCTTTCCCTTTTCCAGGGGATCTTCCCAACCCAGGGAGCAAACCCAGGTCTCCTGCATTGCAGGCGGATTCTTACCAGCTGAGCCACAAGGGAATCCCAAGAGTACTGGAGTGGGTAGCTTGTCCCTTCTCTGGTGGATCTTCCACTAGAAGGAATCCGGCTGGGGTCTTCTGCATTACAGGAAGATTCTTTACCAATGAGCTATCAGGGAAGCCCTTTTAGTATAGGTGGGGGTATAAATAATTTTTAGCCCCTATAATTGTTATATTGAATCATTTAAGTAGGATTTTAGGTGTTAAGATTTATAATGTGGTATGGATCTTTGATTACAAAATACTAATAAGCAATTTTAAGCTTGGTATTGGAATTTATTTATAGAGTAGATTCAGTAAATGAACAATTGTTTATTCTTTGAGTGGTTCTGTAATTTAATTTGAAAATTGATATGGTACATATTTATTAGTTGATCTTATTGATTGATCTTTTGCTTCAAGATTATAGCCTAAAATTATCATTTGATAACAAAAAATACTAACTTGATTTTTAAATGTCATTTTAACGTTTAAAATAGTCTTCTTTGTGATAAAACTTTGAGATTACTCCTCGTCCTTATCAATTTATTTTTATCACAGTTTTTTGGTTTTAGAGTATAAAAATGCTAATTTGTAAAAGTGAATTTACTTCAGTCTGATCTGTATTACAGATTGAAAATTTTGTGTAGAGACGGTTTGTGATAATTTGTTGCTTGACACATCATCATTATGAGATTGGCTAGCGTATAATAGAAACTTACTTTTGTCTTCTCATTGTTATTATTTTTATATTTTTAATACGGGTTAAAAATATCTGCACTTTCTCAGTTAAAATAGAGGGAACTTTCTGTAAGTTAGAGTTAGCAGGTTTAAAAATCATTGTATTTTAACTAAATAAAATTTAGGAAAAGGGACCTGGGAAAAGTCTGGTTAGGCACCCAAATGGGGTTACAGTTTTACAGAGATTCTATGTTTGTCAGTTTTAAAACATATATTATTTGAGGTAATTGTAATAAAATCTTTAAAAAAAATTCCCCCATTTTTATCCTCCTTCCCTCACTCTTCGTTTCTTATCTTAGACTTAAAAAATGCATTTCTGTGTAATTATATAGAGGTGTTACCTACAAATTGGAGAAGGCAATGGCACCCCAGTACTCTTGCCTGGAAAATCCTATGGACGGCGGAGCCTGGTGGGCTGCAGTCCATGGGGTTGCTAAGAGTCAGACACGACTGAGTGACTTCCCTTTCACTTTTCACTTTCATGCGTTGGAGAAGGAAATGGCAACCCACTCCAGTGTTCTTGCCTGGAGAATCCCAGGGACAGGGGAGCCTGGTGGGCTGCCGTCCATGGGGTCGCACAGAGTCGGACACGACTGAAGTGACTTAGCAGCAGCAGTTACCTACAAATACAGTAGTATTCTGAAAATTAAAATGGGAACACATTGTTCTCCCTATTCTGTGGTTAGCATTTTAAAGAGAACCTTTTTTAAAACCCAGATGAAGAATTTGAAGTTGTACAGATTTTTAAGACAGTGATTTCTTTAGTCCAGCCCCTTCTGCTTTCTGCTAGCTCCTATTCAATTTTATTTATTTCATATAACTTTTTAAAAAAATTAAAAAGCAAATGATGCTTAAACTATTCTACTTATCATCCTGAAACCAATGTAAGCAACTGTTATATGCTTGTACAGTTATTGCTTTGTACCCTAGATACTACTTTATAAAATATTTTGACGTGCCTCAACTGATTTTGGTGCTTCCTTTTTTAACTTCCCCAGCCGGGGATCGAACCCTTTCAGTGAAAGCACAGAGTCTTTAACTACTGGACCACCAGGGAAATCCTGGTGCTTCCTTTTGAAGCTGTGAAACATGCCTTTATCAAAGCCCATATTACATTATATTTATAGGTGTTAATTCTCTTCTTCCTGTAAAGCATAATCTTTTTGAGGGCAGGGAGTAACTTTTTTTGCCAAATTTTTATTAAATATGAATTTATGTACAAAATATTTATAAAATTATAAAGGTACAAACTATAAGTGCACATCAGGCCCATGTGTTCCCCCCTTCCAGTTTAAGAAATAAAGCCTTACTATTACCTTTGAAGTTCTTAGGTGTTTCTCCTACTTTTTGTCCTATCTGGGGTGGGTATTAATAATTAATTTGACCTTTCTGGATATTTAAAAAGAGGGTAACACCAGATCTGATTCATATACCTGATTCTAGGCTAGTGAAGGATTTTAAGTTCTGGAAGTGGAACATTTATATTAAAGATCAGCTGGAAACCTTGTGATTCACAGATCCAAGGAGAATCATTGAAATTTGGAATTAGATTTGACTGTTTTTAGTAAAAACTCTTTAGACAAGGAAGAAAGGAAATTGGTTAGTTCATATGATTCTACCATCTTTAGTTTCATTTTCTGTTGTACTTCTGTTGATAAATTGAAAGACTTTCACTTTTACTTATAAGTTCCAGGTTCTCTGGAACTTATAAGTAAAAGTGAAGGTCTTCATTTTTTTCTTCAGTGGAATGTCTTATACTTAAATTATTGTATTTATATAATTCTTACAGTGTTATATACTGTTTTCTGATCATATATTCTAATATTCTTTTATGCTGATGGGACCTTGATTGCAAGGGACATGCTTCATTCTTCCTTTCATGCAGTAAACATTTATTGAGTACTTGCTATGTACTAGGTATGTTCTAGATACTAGAGACAGAGCTTTGAAGATACTCAACGTCTTTTGTCTTATGGAGCTTATGATTTATTTGATTGGAATAGCGAGGATAAACAATAATTTCAATAATAAGTACTATAAAGGAAAAAACACAAAGTAAACAGTTAAGGAGACAGACCAAGGGGAGGGCCCTTTTACATCGGGTGGACAGGGAACCTTCTCTGGGCAGAGATCTGAACACACAGGTCCAGGGGGTAGAGTGTTCTCAGTGGAGAGAGGTACTCTGTAAGGTGAGAGGTACTCTGTACTTGTTCTGAGGCATGAACAAACTTGGTATGCTTGTGGAACATTTGTCTTTGTACTGCTAGCACTTAGCAGGTAGTTTCACTCTGAGTTAGTTAAACTGGATCACCTGCATATTGATTCCCGATATGTCTGATGCCATGCCTTTGTTTGACAGTTTGTGTATTACAGTAAAGCTAACCAGGATCTCTGTTAGCCATGACACTGGGCTCATAAGTATGATGCCCTAATCTGTTTATCTGTCTTGTGTAAATCACATCTTTATGAAAGTTGTAATCCTTTAACGTGAAATGTTGTTTAATGACACCATTTTGGACACATGCATTTTTTGTGTGTGGGGGGTATGGTCTGCTACCACAGAGTTAATTCCAGTTTGATCAGCTCTCTTGTATAATGAATGCTAGATATAAAGCAAATTAAAAACTATTGTTTGTAATCGATATCTAGATACTGTTCTTTCTGTGCCAAGGGCATAATTATGCATTTAACTGTGCTTGAATAATTGAAGAATAAGATCACTGATTACATAGTATGTCTGTAGGTTTGCACAGAAACCTTGAGTTGAAGTGACTCTGAAATGGCTCTTGTAGATAGCCCAAGGCTTTCTGTGCTGGCCAGCCTCGTTGATTTGCTAAACTGTATTGCCCTGGTTAGGATTAATGTCAAAATTAAATAATTGAACTTGTGTATGTGTTTGTATAACAGTTCCCGACCAGGAAACCAGATTTTATACTCTACTTGGCTGGGTTAAATTTTAGTAATTTGTTTGAGGTATTCTTAGAATATGGAATAGTAAGCACAAGAGCTATTAAGGAGTTTCTCTTAGAATGCTAGACTTGCTTGCTTAATTCTTCAATGAAAGTCTCACATAGACTCCATTATTGTCTTTAAAATCAAATGTGCAAGTCTTGGCCTTTACCGCTCACTGAATTGGATACTTACTGTTTTTCCACTCGACCTGTATCTAATTTATGGTAAAGGGAGCACAAAAACAAAATTTATTTATGTTTTGGCACCTAACACCACACCATTATGGTTAAGGGTCTCTTGGCATTTCCATTAAAACATTTTCTTAGAGAGGTTTATAGCTTGGCAATTTTACTTTGCTTTGGACTGAAACATTGCTATTTCTGTCCAAAAGCAAATTCTTTTACCAAATTTCATATAACTTAATTTACAGTGGTTTGTAATGTGAGTGTTGGGGGGAAGAGCTCTCATAGGAGGTCTTTGGTGCTCTCATAAGCTGTTTGGTTACACAGTAGTATTTTGTACAGTACTCATTGTTGAATTTTAGTCTTACCTCAGTAATATTGTTTTCAATGTTTTAAAATAAGTTGGTTTAACATGATTCAGATAATTCATTTCCATGGGTTCTTTCCTTTAAAGAATTGTATTATTGTGATGATTTTTAGTTCTTTTAAAATGATCAGTTTCTATTTTTTATTATAAAACTTAGAAGTACTTTGTGGCATTGACTTCTGTATCAGAGACTTGGATTATTCTATCTTAAAATGCTAAAGTAAGCCTCTCCTTGGTCTGATTCAATGGTATTTAAAACTTTTAGTAGTAACTCAAATAATTAAATTTTTCTTTAACTTGATTTAATGGATAAATCTATTTCTTTAGAAATGACATAAGATTCATCAATACCAATATACCCAGAAATGAGTTAATTATGTTATCCATTTACATTTACCCATAATTTTACTTATCATCCTGTATCCACTAAGTATCCCTTCTGTCTCTAGAGAGTACATTTTGCCTGGGATTTTCTCCAGTTCACACAAAGTGGTTCAGCGATGTTTGGTAAATAAATTCCAAGGATTTCTTTGAAATTAGTCCCAAAGAAGAGGTACCCATAAAAGCTTCTTTTTACATTCTTTGGCATGTCTGAAACTCCCTTACAATAGTTGTTGTGGAGAGTCCCTATATAAGGTGTTAATGAGTTCTTAACATGTTTAGAAAAGACTGCTGACTCACTGCCCAAGATAACATGGTTGAGGCAGCGTTAATAATTTGTCTCCTAAGAAAATAGTGGAGGAATGGGATAGAGAATGCAGGGTGATCACTTCATTCAGTGTTTGTATTATTACTATCACTTATTGTTGGTAATAATTGTTATTGCTAACAACAACCTAGTTTGTTTCTAAGAATTTACTCTCTTGCAGTTTGCAATTCCCTCATCTCCAAATCTGCAGGCCAGATTTTAACTGCATCTCAATTTCCAGTCAAGTAACTATTACCAGAGTTGCTCTTGCCAGGCTCTATCCTGTGATGGAGCTGTTCTCTTCACATGGTTCTGTTGGAAAGCGCATGGATAAGGCAGGGGTCCTGCCTTAAGTAATCCTGGGGTATTTTTAATGTCCTTTAATTGCCATTCAGGATGTAAGTCAGACCAGACACAATTGGGTCTGGTCACATAGTTTAGAACTGCCTAGCAGTGTTTATATAAAGGTGAAATAGATTTGGTAAATAAATCTAAGTCTATTAATCATATATAATTTATTTTTCATTAACATCTATTGATTCCTTAGTAGCATGAAATTAATTCCAGTACCCCTGATGTATTATATGTCTTTATTTTGTTTTGCTTGTGATCCCTGGATAGCTATTGGGGGGAAGTGAGAGGAGGCAATGGAATTAAGAATTTGACAAGGGCTTTGTCATCACAAACTGTTACCAGATTTATTTGCAGTTTTATAGTTGTCTGATTTTCTTAAAGTTTGATAATATCAGCCGATGAAAAGTATATTACATTGAATTTAATGCCTTCTCTGTATATATTTGTCATACAATTCTATTTTATTTTACATTCTTTGGGATATTTTAATTGTGAAAAATTTAAATTTACATGCACATTTCTTGGTAGCCATCCTCCCAACATGGCCAATGAAGGTTTGATAACCAACTCACCATCTCTCTGCTGCATTAAGTAATTTAAATTAACTTGAAGGTAGAGAGTTTTTATTGTTATTTTGTGTTTAGCTCAGGTTATATCCAGCAAGGGAGAGGCATGGACTCTTTTCTAAAAGAGTATTAAGAATTTTAAGATTTGCACCTGACATCTTTTTTATAAATTAAGTTGTTGACTATTAGTTGTGGTCTTCAGGATGTTTATCCATTGCAGTCTCTAAGACAGCATTGTTCTTATGGAGTTATGAAACACACTATGAGGCCAGACATACAAGTGGTTTTATCATTAATTATGTTTCTTTTCCACTAATTCTTATGTGTGAGGGTAATACTTGTTCTCAAGTGGCCAACATTTTAATGTACTATGTACATATAGTAAAAGTAGAAAAATAATCCTGGCAGACAACTGAAATAGTTAATTTGCTTTTCTAGCCAAGATAGGTTTATAAAACTTTCTTTAAGAAATGAGAGAATTTTTCTTTGCATTAATGCCACATTAACCCTTTACCTTAGGCTATAAAAATTTTCTTGCAGCATTTTTTTCATTAGATAAGCGGCTAGAGGAAGAAGGATAGTTGATTTACTGTAGTTGTGAAATATCTGCAAACACTCAGATAGTTGAATTATTTTGACATAAAATCCTGAGAAGAGATGAGATTTTTCTTTAAAAGTAAATGATAATTTTGAGAACGGAATAGAAGCAACAGTATAGTTCTGGCTTTGAGATCTGTTATCTTTAGTAGCAAACATTTAAAAAAAGCATTTAGAAATTTTTGATGGTATCTTATGGGCTTTAATTGGGCTGTACTTTTATATTCTTACTAGTACTCGTATAAAATCAACAACTTTTCATGATCGGGCATTTATATCTTAAATCTTACACCCTGCTCTGTTGGGAAATAGATCTGGCAACACTGAGTATTTTGAAGCTAATAGAAATGGCCTACTTTTATACAGAAAAGTTGCTTTATGTAATATTCAAGGGCTGGTGGACAAGAGTGAGAGTGAGGGTAGAGGGAGGCTGGGTGGGTGCATGTGGGGGATTGAGAACGCTGACATTGTCCTTCTCCATTTTAGCTGGTAGTTTGGAATAAAACTGCAGAATTAAATTTTCTGGAATCGTTACTACCCCAAGTGGGAATGTAAACTATATTGAACACAATTTATGTAGCCTGTTAAGAAGTCAACTGAACACTAGTTAATTAGTTTACATTATTACATCACTTCTAGTAGAGACTCAAACTGGTACCGAGTAAGAGGAGCTCTATCAGGTGAGCTGACTGCTGCCCATATGGGGCTCTAAGATAATGATGAGTTTAAATTTCCTCTTAGAGCTAAGTGAGAATAAAACTGGAGGCAATAAATACTCTGGGCCAAAGCCATTAAATGAAAAAGCTGGGAATTCTCCAGCTCTTGACTTAAATTGTTTGTTTATCAGCTGGCGCCTAGTCTGGAGTCAAGAGCTGGAGATTTCTATCTGTGACAGAACTTTGAAACTCTTGCAGGACACTTTCATTTCAACTTAAGGTAACTTGAGTTTATAGCTTTGGCTTTAAAGATTACTAATGATTTACTCATTTCCTTACCATTTAACCAGAGTGGACTTTTTCCCAGGAAGGGATCTGTGTTTATTTAGGGCCTTTGTCTGCGGAGGGATTAAAAGGCAGCCCACCAGCATTGTGAACTTGATGGTAATAAAAGGTCACCAAAACACACCATAAAAACATTCTTACCATGGAATTAATTATACAGTGTAATTTTACAAAGCAGTTCGGTTACTCCATCCCTACACCCCCAATTCTTAAGTATTTCATCTTTTAAAAATTAGAGCTTTGGTACGGTTTTAGGTTTTTAAAAAAAGAAAAAGTGTTTGGCTTCCTTTATGATATTTAAACACTAAGGACATTGTCACATGCAGTTAATTGCTTAAAATTTTTAAAGTTTTAAAATAAAAATTATTTGTTATTATTAAACGGCAGGATGAATAACTTGTTTAGGAGGAAGGTAGAGGAGTCTGAAGGGTTGGTTGGTGTTTTCGTAGAACAGCTCAGTTTCTAAAAATCTAAGCTTCGTTAAAAAAATTTTTTTTCTGTGCCACCAGGTGGCATTACATCCAAACCTGCTTGTGATAAAGGGAGGATTTTAAAATACATTCTTTTTTGTTCAGGAGAGGTCATAATACTTTCTCTAGATTTTGTTTTTGAAGTTAGCTTAAAAATACATCTAATAGCAAGGTTGATTAAATGTCACTCTCCAAAGAACTGAAAAGATTTCTGAACTGCAAGTATTTGTGTTTAGATGGTTAATACTGAAATGAAAGTAAATTAAAACGTTGAGACTTTTGCAGAGGATTACCTTTTTTTTTTTTTTTAATAAAATGAACGTTTAACAGTTGGATATTTTTTTAGTTTTGTTTTACTTGTCTAAATCCTGGAGAGAGGATCCTGCCTATAAAACCCACATAAATGTTGCAAAAATCCGCTCGCCCCCCACAATGTGGCAATTCAGTGGCCTCCTCCCCTCAACACCCACCCCAGGCCTTATAAAAGCAGTGTCAGCAGGTTTCACTGTATGGGAATTTTTAAAAAGAGGGAAGGACCTCTGAAACGTGCAAGTTGGTCCTTTTCACAAGCCTAACTATGAGATTCATTAGGCAGTTCACGTTCATGTCCGAAAAGCTGTTTTTGAGAAAGTAAATTCTTGCAGTTTCCTGTACTGATTTTGAGGGAGTCTTTATAGTCTTTTGAATCAGCCCATTTTAAGAAAGTGATAATGTAAAAGTAGGGAAAAAAAGGCTCATTATAAATTTTAATAAAAAAGATTCTTTCATTAAAATATATTAATGTTCTATTTTTATGAACCTGTATGTAAGTTAATAAACTCTTCAGAAAAAATTGTATGATACAAGTATTCAGGTGCTGCAATATTTTGTCACAATAAATAAGGTTCAGTGTACATTCTGTTGATTTTTATCCTTTTAAAATATTCATTGTACAGAGATATTTAATGCTTAGCTTTGATTATTTATTAAAATGCTATATGAAATGTTACTCAGTTTATATTCTCACCTCTTCCTCTGTGGCTTAGTGTGTACAGCCTGATTAAGAAATGTGTATGTTTTCAAATTAAGTGTTTGACCTCCCACTTTGATGTTCCTGCTTTTATATATATACATAGACACACAACACAATCCTCTCCTCCCTATATTTTGAATAACTTGACTGTAATGTGTGTTGTACTAAAACTAAATACATAACAAAAAATGCTATATGAAATGTTATTCAGTTTATATTCTCACCTCTTCCTCTGTGGCTTAGTGTGTACAGCCTGATTAAGAAATGTGTATGTTTTCAAATTAAGTGTTTGACCTCCCACTTTGATGTTCCTGCTTTTATATATATACATAGACACACAACACAATCCTCTCCTCCCTATATTTTGAATAACTTGACTGTAATGTGTGTTGTACTAAAACTAAATACATAACAAACCTTCAGGATTATCCGGAAAACTTTGTTTTAAAAATTAGGAAAATTTCACATTTGAAACTTGACAAAAGGTGTGCATGACACTGAATATTTTACTTTTAAACTTGATACAACAGTTTGCTTCTTGGCTTTGTTGTATGCTGATATTTCTACTTATTTAACATCAAAAAGCTATAGTGGTTTTTCTTTATAGATTGTGCCTGTGTTCTGGAATTGCCTCCTGCTGTCCATGAATTGCTTCTTGTTTTTTTTTTTTTGTTAGAATTTCTCACCAGGGTTTTTGTGAGCTATGTAGGCAACATTAAAGGGGGGCAGGAAGAAGAATTTGATACAGTAGGTTGGATTAGTAAAAATTATACTATTTATAATTGAGTCAGCCTCCTGGCTCAGTATATCAGTTTTATGTAATAAGAATAAGCACATTCAAATCTCCTGTAGTAATATGCATATGTAATTACTTACAGTGGTTTTTTTATTTCTAAAATATTAAATGACTTTTTGCTGAAATTTTAGAAATCTACTTTTTCATTAAAAAATGATAGAAAAAAAATCCTTACTCTTAGGGTGTGTGTAATTTAGTAATGAAACATTAAGATTTTGGCTTCTTTCATTTCAGTTGGAAATAGTATTGGTGTAAGTGAGTGTTGCCATGGGAACCTCCACATAGATATAAAAGGCAAGACTGTCTAACTGGAGGAGGAGGGGCGATGTTCTCAAATACCACTGGCTTAAATGATCTATTTTATGTATATGTTGGGGGTCTAGAGGGAGCTAGCATGAGAAGGGAAGAAAAGTAGTGTAGAAAGTAGACATTAAAGTTTAAAACTGTGTACTCGCACTTTTGGAGTCTCATAGATGGAAGTGTTTTAAAATTTAAATGGATGAAATATGATTCCTAATTATTTGTATCATTTGCATATGTTGGGGAATATCTGCATATCTTATTTTAAATTGTATTGATGGAACATGTTTAACTTATTTGATTTTACAAAAAATATGTAATTCTGCGAAATTTTCTTGGTTGAAACTGAGGATTTCAATCTCTGAGATGGTTTTAATTATAAATTTTATTAAAGAGTTTAACATACTTAATTTTTTTCAGACATCTGGAAAAAAAATTTTTTTAACTGTAACTTTGCTGATGAGCAGACAGTTAATGTGGGCTTTCAAAGGAAAACTGACTTTTAGACTTCATAGTATTTTTAATATTAGATTTTTTAAAAATAAAAGAAGTTTTTGCTTTTCTATAAATATGGGTCAAGGAAACAATGATTTACTGTATTTACATGTATAATATTGTATGGTTTTCTAAAATAAAGAATGAAAATAGCAAAAGCAAGCATCATATCCTTTTATGTCCTCAGGAGCCCATGTAGCTGCTGACAAATAGGTTTAGAGAACAGCCAGTTTCACTGTTATGTAACGGTTTTTGTTTTTTGCATATTTATGCTACAAAAACCAGTGAAATTGTGCCAAACAGGAGTTAGTGTGGTAAAGTGCAACATTATTATTGCAGTTTCAACACTATGGATTCTGGTTGTCATATATCCGTGTAAAAAAAAGACATTAACCTGACAAAAACTGTTTAAGTTTACCTTTTTAGTCTTTCCAGAGAAAAAGTAAAGCTGCCAAGGTAATAAAACATCCGGAAGTTTTTAAATTAAAAAGCGTAATTTAAATTTTTTTTTAAAAGGAGGGGGGAAACGGGAGGAGAAAGGCGGGGCGGGGAGATGTGTATAAGAGACAGAGGTAGAGGAGTCTGAAGGGTTGGTTGGTGTTTTCGTAGAACAGCTCAGTTTCTAAAAATCTAAGCTTCGTTAAAAAAATTTTTTTTCTGTGCCACCAGGTGGCATTACATCCAAACCTGCTTGTGATAAAGGGAG
The DNA here is from genome assembly GCA_006410675.1 of Oreotragus oreotragus. Classification (NCBI taxonomy): domain Eukaryota; kingdom Metazoa; phylum Chordata; class Mammalia; order Artiodactyla; family Bovidae; genus Oreotragus; species Oreotragus oreotragus. Next base: position 203,653 of record SJYX01015339.1, on the reverse strand, counting down.
GATTTTAAAATACATTCTTTTTTGTTCAGGAGAGGTCATAATACTTTCTCTAGGTTTTGTTTTTGAAGTTAGCTTAAAAATACATCTAATAGCAAGGTTGATATGGAAGTGTATTGTTTCCAACTCCACACAAACAATGCTGGCAGCTCCTGGGGGCGGGTGGGTGTTGGAGTGGAGAGGGGGTGTTGAGAAGTGAAATGGAATGCAAAGAGTTTAGTCGTCAGTGGATTCTGTGGCCTAGAAAACAACAGGGTCGAGAGTAAAGAAGGAGAAAGCATGTTGGCATATAAAATTAATCAAGGGAAACCTCCAAGGGGTGTGAAATAGTTCATAACTGTGAGAGAAGGCTTAGTTGCCAGTACTCTTCATTTATTATTTTTTTAAGAGATTGCATGAGGCCCTTAAACTGTAAAATGTTCAGCAACCAAGACATACATCATGCTCACTTTTAGGTGTACTTTTGGCCTAGAGTGTTGGCTTAGACTTGATTTCTTATACAAAAAGATGAAGAAAAACTGTCTTGGGAAAACAGATAAGAGTGATAAAAAGTCAAGTTTATTTTAAAAAATACTTAAGAAAATGAAAGGGCAGTACCATCTATGTTGTTTTTCTGTTTCAGTTTGTGTCTGCTACCTCCCTTCCCCCTCTTTCTTAGAAAAAATCTGACAGTCTTAATGGAGTGAAGTGTAATGAAGTGGAAAGCACACAGCCTTATCAATAAGTGGATTCAAAATATATTTAACCTCCCTAAAATTCATAATACAGAAATTTTTAGAAGGCAGGTAATATTTATTAAGTACCTTTGGTGTGTCTGGCTATCATGCTAGGTGGTTTGTGCATTTTAAATCATTTAATCCTTATAACAACTTCGTGAAATGCAGGCCGTCCTCATTTTTTTTTTTAGTGTGAAACTTGAAGCTCATTTTGGAAGGTATGATATGACAAACTGGAATTATTATAAGAATTAGCCTGATATAGCAAGAAGACATTTTAGGTAGAGGGTTTTATTATGAAAGGAGTAGTACTTTCAAATTTGGAATTTCTTTGGTTGCTAGAATAACAAAAGGCTTTTTTTTTTAATTAAAAAAAAAATCAGCGGAATACTTTCTCACATTCCATTGATATCACCATTCAGTGACTTCCCCCCTCCCCCTGCCACCCCAATATAGAAGAAATTATTACCCAACTGAAAAAACGTCGATAATTTAAATCAGTTTTGGTTTTGGTCTTCTACGCTGGAATCTAGTCAATGACAAGGATAAAAGGGACAAGAAAATGCAGAACCAGAAGTGAAAGCCAGAAGTTTTAAACCCTCTAAAATAACTTCCTTGGAAAGAAGATTAAAAGATGCCAGAGGGTATCTTTTTAGTTATGTGGTTGAACTATGAGTGCACAGAACAGTTTTACATATGTTCACTCTTTTAACTTGTGTTTAAAAATTTTTATTTAAAAAAATTATTTATTTAAGTGTACTTTTACAACTTTTTAATCACCACAAATTGGCCTTTACAAAAATAATGTTTAACTGCATGCATACCTTTTCTAGTATGTTTATAGTATTCAGCATTAAGCCTTGTGAGTAACAGTGTATCAGAGTTTATTGCTTAATAATCATAAAGTACAGTATTTAATTTCACATTACAGCTATCATCATGTGTTTTACTGAAAGAATTATAATGTATTTGGAGTTAATAGTTTTTATCCTGTCATATTTTTATACCCTCTCAATATGCACAATTCTTCAGTCATATTATTAAAAAAAAATCTGTCCCAACAGCTTTTGCAGAAGGCCTTTAAGAGTTGTGTGTGGTATATGAGTGTGTCTGTCTTTCAGTAGTTTTATTCTGATTATTGAAGGTACTTTCTAAACATAATTCACATTAGTTAAAAAAATGAGAGAGGCACAAACAAACCCATACTCCTCATAGCTTTAAGTATAAAACATAGGTTTCATCAAAAGCTATAGGAAAATATGTTTATTATATTTTACTTTGCCAATTTTTCTTTCAATTTTGTAAAGATCAAGTGTGTTGAAATGCGATATGCTAGTATATATTTGAAATACAAACTGGACCTCACCTAATCTCTTTTTTTGCATATACTAAGAGTGAGAATTTCAAGTAGGATACGTCTGGTTTCATTCTCATAGATCTAGCTTCAGGCATGATTGGCAGCAGTGTGAAAAGAATGATGAGTGAGCCCTTCTTCCCCTTATCCCAGTGTGTTCAACAGGAAAAAAATAAGCGCGCATTCTTGTTGCTAATACCTCAGAACACCGAAGAAGAGTATAGTAGTCTTTCCAGGTTATTTTGGAAGTTATATGTGAAGCGTCTTTCATTTCAGTTTGTTCTTATTTTAAGGATTATCCAGTTCTCCTCAGAAATGCTTACGAGATGGATTGCTATGAATATTATAGATAGAAAAGGCAGAGTAGAGAATACTGGCAAGAAATTTCTGAAAAAAATTTTTTCTTAAGGCTATTTTGACCCTGATCTTTATTGGGGTGAAATTCCAGGTGAATAATTATTATTGCTGGTCAGAAAATCATCCAACTGGATAATGATGAAAACTGAAAGTTAGTCAAATGTTATTTTTCTGTGGTTTTGCTTTCTTTTCCTATTGTTGGTTGTATTGGAAGGGACCTTTAGTGGGTCATCCAGTTATGCCAGGGTCAAGATTAGCTTTGCCTGGCTTCAGTTATGTTATCTTTTCTAACCAAAGTGACCTCTGATATTGAGATTCTTCATGGGGAAAAAAATGAGCAATTCTTGATCTTCATCTGTGCATCAGTTTTAAGTGGTGATATGTTTTTTGAAGATGGAGGCTGTGACATTAAACGAATGGACTGCTGTTATTTCAGGAAATATGGTATCGTGAACGTAGGACAGTGTTTTCATAAAGGGGAGGTGATGTGGGAAAACTGTAGTAATGAGGGAAGGAATTGTACAGAACCTGAAGGAACAATACCTATTCTGTTTTGTTGTTGCAGTGAGAGAACTAGGGCATTTGTATATCTTACCAATTATATGTAGATGTAAAGTTAACAACAGGAGCAAAACAGTTTTGAAATAGTAATTTTGACGTTCACCCCTTATTAAGTATATTTGCAGTACAGTTGAGCAACAGAATAAACTTCAAATAAAATTCCAAAATAAGGAATTGTTGACCTTTAATTTGTCATGTGTGTCATGTGGGTATGAATGTCACAACCAGGGAACAAGTTTTGGGAAAAGATACTGTGAAAATGAGCTGTTTGTGGTTTCACGACCTAACCATTTACTATTTCCCGCTTACTTTCCTTTGAGAATCCTAGATGTGTATGTGTGTGGATATGCATCTTTATTTGATAGTTCTCCCTTATCCTGCCAAAGCAAAATTTTAACGTCTAAGAAGAGGTTATTTTTCTTTTATGCACTCCACATCTTATAGTCAATTAAGCTCTGAATTTTTATACTTTCCTTTTACTTATGCTTGAATTTTAAATGTTCTTGAGTTTTTTATATGATGATACCACAATGTACACAAAGAAGCAAGCATCCGTTGATAATTTTTCCATAGAAACCTTTTTTGAAAAAGAAAAAAAACTTAATACTTTTCTTAAAAAAAATCTTTTCAATAATTGCTATTTAATTTTATTTACATTTTTATCCTTTCTCCTTAATTTTAATCATAATTTTAAAAACTAATAAAAAGTATAAATGTAAAGAATTCAAAAAGTTTAGGATGAAAAATTTATCTGATTGCATCTGGCTTTTCCTGTGTTTTCTACTGAAATTTCTTTAAGTTCCTTCCTTAAAGTTCCTTCTTTTTAACTGTGCTTTAAATTAAACCTGAGGAAGGCATTTAATTAACTTTTTCCTTGGACCCCAAACCAGAGCTTTGACTCTTGCTGGTATATATACTGCTATCTGAACACAGGTCTTTGAATATGGTGTTTGTGTTCTGAAGGGCTCCTAAATGATTCCCTCTCAGAAATGATCTAAAATGGATGGTATCAGTCTCAGACTCTCCTAAGGTGTTCCGCACCTAACCTTTGACAGGGATGGTTATGTTCTGTATGTCCAGTTTGCGCTGTGCCCACCCTGTCTCAGATATGCTTGTAAGTGGGCACAGTTTTTGCTTTGCTTTTCAGTGTTCATTCTACGTAATTACTGAAATGAAAAGCTTGTGTGGGAAAGAAGTCCTTGTTTCCTGTCTTTGTTGGTCCTTGTGGGTTCCTAATCTCCTAAGAGCCTTGGGATGTAGATCTGTACATCACAACTAGGGGTGGGTAGTTTTTATGGCGAGGAAGAGGGGAAAAGATAGTATTGAAGCAATTCCTGTCTAGGTCTGCAGAGTGCAGATTGCATTTCTCTTTCAGTGGTGTTAGGTTTATGGCCCTTTTTTTGGAAAGTGCTGTTAAGTGTTTGGAGACCTTTATCTTCCTCTGTTTTGTTGTAGCAGATGGAGTTGTCCTCTGGTGGTTTTGCTAGGTATGATAAATGTTGTACTAAAACTGCTTGGTGGAAGTTTGATCTGGAAAGATTGCTATTTGTTTCAGTTTCCTGAAGAAAATGGCATCTGAGTATTCAAACTGTTGAACACCAAGCCCATCAGCAGATCAACAATAATAATGTGTGCTTCTCTTTGATGCTTGTGACTTTTCCACCCTCCCTTAAAAAAGAAGGTTTAGGAATAAAAGCTAGAAATGATGATCAGTTTTGTCTGAAGTAAACTAAGTGGTGAAATAGTCAAGCCTTTCTTCTCAGAGCCTATAGGAAGAGGTGGCTGTATAATGAAGGATTGTCCCTATTTTATAAAAGAAGAATGAGTGCAGAGCAGTTGTACCTTTCCCTTGTGTTCACAGAAAAATTATTCACAAGATAGTGTTGAAGTCTTTTATAGCATAGCTGGCCTTAGTTTTATTGTTAAAAAGACTTCCTTGTGCATGTTTCTAATATTCTAAGAGGCATTTCCCTCTTCGGCCACAACTGTTTTAGTTTAATTTTGATTAATACAACTAGTAGTGTTTTTAGATAGTTGTGTAGTTCTAGCTTTTATGCCGATCTGATCTGTAATTTATCTACACTGGAAGATACTGGCTACTGGACCTGGCTGCTGAATTGAAGTAAATTTTCATTGATTGAATCCTTCTTATAAATAAACCTGTTACTAAAAACGCATAGGAGATTATAACCAAATGACCTGACATTTGAAGACAGTTTCACTGCTGAGGGTCTGAGTTATACCCCTGGCCAGGGGACTAAGATCCCTTAAGCAGTGCAGCACGACCAAAAAAAAGAAAAAAAAAAGTGAAGAGAGTTTCTTTCTTTCTTGGATGATTCTCAAGATTGGCTACGGTCAAAACTGGGAGTAAAGTTGAAGCTTCTACTGAGTCTGTGGGGGCAATTTGCAAATTATTATTATCCTCACATTTCAGTTATTTGCATTAATACTACCTTCTGTTGATAAAGTTAAAAATAGATTGTAGTTTTTAATCCGAGACTCCCTCTTCCAGCTCTTTTACCTTTTATGTTCTACCTCTTAAGTATTCATAGTCAGGAATAGCATAGCACAGCATCATAGTAAGAGTATCCACAGTCTTAAGCCCCTCTTTTTACTGGTGTTGGGGGAAAGAAGCAGAATACTGGGTGGTTTCAGTGGTATCTGGAGTTCACACAAGTCTTTAACTGTGGTTACTGCTTCTGAAGTGGAGGATGCAAAAGGGACCTCCCACCGTGATATACCTGTCAGAAGATTATTGACTCACAGCATCATATTTTTCCTTTTTCTGAGGTTGCTAGGAGACTCAGAGCTAACGTACCCAGTAGTAATCATTATTTTCCCCAGCGTGCTCTTCCACATGGTTTCCATTCTCATTTGTAGCTTTAACTTAACACATATTTATTTAGTCCCTACTATCTGCTGCTAAGCACTGGTAAAACAGTGGTGAACATGAGAGACCTGTTTTCCCTATTCTTAGTGCTTAAGATCTATTTGTTTGTGTCATCTTACCAACTATCTGAAATCTTTTTTAGGAGTAAGGATATGGACTCACAAAGACATGAGTTTTCTTATCACTTCTATCTCTTTAAAATCTTCCTCTGTGTACTTTTATTCCTGCCTTGTTTTCTATTTTTTACTTATTTTTCATCAGTTTTTTTAAAACAAAATGACTCCCATTTCTTCCAAAAGCTTCTGTATATTATAACTGAAGACTGCATCTTAATATTTAAAAAATATTTTACTGCATGTATATGTTAAAAAACAAAATGGGATTTTTTTGCAATTTTTAAGTTTAATTACTTTTAATATATAATAGATTATTTTACACTTTAGTTACTACAAAGTATTCTATTATGTGGACAGATTTCTGCTATTACGAAAAAGTTACTCTGGATATTCTTGAACATAGGTCTTTTCATGTATATGCAAATTTATCAGAGAAATTCTAAGAAATGGAATGGCTGGGTCAAAGAGTGTGTGTCTTTTCAGTTTTGCTAGACACTGCCAGTCTTTTCACCAAAGGTGTACTTCCGCCAACAATGTTGAAATAGTATTTATTCACTCTTGCCAACACTATCTTTACATTTCCTTTTTAATCTGATAGTTTAAAATATCATACTGTGGTTTTCATCTTTTTTTTAAGTTATGAGTTTGAGCATTTTAGGAATGTTCATTGACCTTTTATTTGTTTTTCTTTTTTCCAGTGATTGCTTCTTCCGGTTCTTTAGGCATGTTTTTATTGGATTCATTCCTTCAGCAGTTATCTGTTGAGTACTTAGAGGGTACTGGGCACTGTGCTAGGCATTAATCTTTTCTAATTGATATGTATGAATGTCAAATGCTCATTCATTTATTCAGCAAATATTTACTGACCACCTACCATGTTTTAAATGCTAGTCTAAGTCTGGGAATACATAATTGGAAAAGCACACAAGCACTCATATATATATACACACTTTTAGAGAGGCTGTATTTTTAATGAGTGTGAGTATGTGTGGGGAGGTATGTTGTTGTTTTAGTCACTAAGTTGTGTCCTACTCTTTTGCGACTTCACGGACTATATAGCCCACCAGGCTGTCCTACCATGGGATTTCCCAGGCAGGAATACTGGAGTGGGTTGCCATTTCCTTCTCCAAGGGATCTTCTCAACCCAGGGATCGAACCCATGACTCCTGCATCAGCAGGCTAATTCTTTACTGAGTCACCAAGGAAGCCCATAGTTGAAAAGTTGAAAGTTAAGTAGCTCAGTCGTGTCCGACTCTTTGCAACCCCGAGGACTGTAGCCCACCAGGCTCTTCCATCCATGGGATTCTCCAGGCAAGAATACTGGAATGGGTTGCCATTTCCTTCTCCAGGGGATCTTCCCAACCCAGGGATCAAACCCAGGTCTCCCGCATTGCAGGCAGACGCTTTAACCTCTGAGCCACCAGGGAAGCCACTAAGGAAGCCCATAGGGAGATACATATTTTGCATGTATCTTTTGCCAGTTTGTCCTTTCTCTATTCGTTTTGTATATAGTACTTTTTGAAATCCAGAAGTTTTGAATTTATATGTAATTGATTTTGTCAGTCTTACCTGTGGCTTCTGAGTTTTATGCCCCATTTCTTTTTCTTTTGTTTGCCATGCTCCTCGTGGGTTCTTAGTTCCCTGACTCGGGGTTGAACCCAGGCCCTTGGCAGGGAAAGTGTGGAGTCCTAACTTCTGCACTGCCAGGAAATTCCCTATGTCCTTTTCAAAAAGGCCTTTCCTCTCCAAGATTATAAAAAATTTTAAAACAATTACACATTTTTCTTTTAGTTATTCTATGATTTCATTTTTTTTTAATTTAAATCTTTGTTTCCTTTAGAATTGTGGGAGAGAATGAGGGTAGAGATGGAGATTACATTTTTTGTTGTTGTTAATTCACTTAATGAAAATCCATCTTTTCCCATTAATTTCAAATACTCTATCTTGAGCTCTGTGTACTCTTCTATTGATACTTTATTGTTGAGTCTTTCCTAGTAGGACCTTTTAACTTTTTTTGCTTTATTTTCCTATCTAGAATGTTAGTCTTTCACTGGTCTTTTTTCCCTTTCAGAATTGTCCAGACTAGTTTTGTCTATTGATTGTTTCATATAGACATGAGTGGCATTTTATCATGTTCCTCCCAAAACATTCTGTTATTATTTTGATTGGGATTGCACTGAGTTTATGGATGAATTTATAAAGAAATTGATATAGTTACAAAGCTCTTAAAGAGTAAGATTTACACATTATTGATTTCTTCTTTTATGTCTCTTATTAGGATTTTAAAGTTTTCTTTTTGTACACCAAATATATTTCTTGTGCAATTTTTTTCAGTCTTTTTATCTTTGTTATTTTTGTCGGCAAATATGGAGCCCTTTCCTTTTGTGTATTTCTAACTTGTTAATAAATATGACAAATATTGATTTCTGTCTATTAATTTGAGTTCCACCTCCCTTTTGAATTCTCTTACTGTTTCAAGTTTTTCAGTTGGTTCTGCTGGGTTTTCCAGTTCTAAAATAATAATTTTGCCTCTTTTCTGAGTTTCAGCTGTCTTTCTTTCATAACGAATGACACTGGTTGATACTTCCAGAACAGTTTTGATTAGCAGAAGGTGTGGTAACAGGCACCCTTGTCATGTCTGTGACATTAATGAGAAGGCTTTTTTGGATTTGACGGTAAATAGAGTGGTAGCTTTTGGTCTGAGGGAGATTGAAAAAAAATTGGTAGGAAAGTATTCCATTTTATTTTAATGGGTGCTTTCATTATTCATTCCCTCAGATGTTTATTACATTTCTAGTATGGGTCAGACACTTAACTTTGGCACTGGGAAGTGAGCAGTCATAACCAGTACAGTTCCTGCCCTCATGAAATTTATAATCTAGTTGAGGGGAGACAGATGTTGGTCATCTAATCACAGAAAGTGGTACAGTATTCTTACTAGTATGGCACATTGGAGATACACTGGGCTTACAGAAGTATATAAATAGGGAGATTTTCTTGTTGGAGGAAGTAGCTTCTGATTTGTGATCTTTGATAAGGGAACGACGTAACTAGGCACAGGGGAAGAAGATTCTAAGCTGAGCGTGAGTATATTTGCAGGGAAGCACCATGTTGGACAGTGTTGAAGAGAGGGGTCAGGGGTTAACAATCAAGACCTTTTCAGTGATGCTACTCATTTTGTTCTTTATGCTAAGGAGAATGGAAAGCCTTTGAAAGTTTTAAGCAGGGAGGCAGCATGATTGGATTTGGATTTCTAAAGGATCACATAGTTGTAGTGTGGAAAATATTAATATTTTAGAGGCAGGGTGAGGGTCAAAACTTGGAGACTAATTGGGAGGCTATTGCAGTAGGCCAGACACAGGGGGATGGTACTTTGAGCTAGAGTTGTGGCTGTGGAGTTAGAGAAAATGGCAACCTAATTGATTGTTTATTTGGTTGTTTTCCTAAAAGTATCTTATCTTTAGGCATTACAAAGAATGACATTAATGAGAAGGCTTTTTTGGATTTGACGGTAAATAGAGTGGTAGCTTTTGGTCTGAGGGAGATTGAAAAAAAATTGGTAGGAAAGTATTCCATTTTATTTTAATGGGTGCTTTCATTATTCATTCCCTCAGATGTTTATTACATTTCTAGTATGGGTCAGACACTTAACTTTGGCACTGGGAAGTGAGCAGTCATAACCAGTACAGTTCCTGCCCTCATGAAATTTATAATCTAGTTGAGGGGAGACAGATGTTGGTCATCTAATCACAGAAAGTGGTACAGTATTCTTACTAGTATGGCACATTGGAGATACACTGGGCTTACAGAAGTATATAAATAGGGAGATTTTCTTGTTGGAGGAAGTAGCTTCTGATTTGTGATCTTTGATAAGGGAACGACGTAACTAGGCACAGGGGAAGAAGATTCTAAGCTGAGCGTGAGTATATTTGCAGGGAAGCACCATGTTGGACAGTGTTGAAGAGAGGGGTCAGGGGTTAACAATCAAGACCTTTTCAGTGATGCTACTCATTTTGTTCTTTATGCTAAGGAGAATGGAAAGCCTTTGAAAGTTTTAAGCAGGGAGGCAGCATGATTGGATTTGGATTTCTAAAGGATCACATAGTTGTAGTGTGGAAAATATTAATATTTTAGAGGCAGGGTGAGGGTCAAAACTTGGAGACTAATTGGGAGGCTATTGCAGTAGGCCAGACACAGGGGGATGGTACTTTGAGCTAGAGTTGTGGCTGTGGAGTTAGAGAAAATGGCAACCTAATTGATTGTTTATTTGGTTGTTTTCCTAAAAGTATCTTATCTTTAGGCATTACAAAGAGTCAGTGTATAAAATTCACCAAGAATAACTCAGAGGATTGGGGGAAGCCAAGTGAAGGTGCAGCTTTTGAATAAGAAAAATTTTGTTTGTCCCAGGAGTTGGTTTTAATTGTTTCTGTCCTTGTCCTCTAGTTCTTTCCATCTTTACTCTTTGTTTCCTGATCTGAAAATCCAGTCTCTTCATCAGATTTCTGTCCATTCTTCTTAAGCACTTTTTATCCAGCAGATTTTATTGAGCACCTCCTCTGCGTTGTGTTTTCTGCTGGGTGCCTGGGAAAGGGATGACTGGGCCCTCAAAGTCATCGTAATGTAGTAGAGGAGGCAGATGTATATTCATAGAACAACATACTGTACTACACGTAACATACAAAACATGCAAAACAGAATTACTGATCCTTTGGGGGGCATTTCGCGGTTGGTTTTTTGGAATAGGGGAGGTCTAAATTACATTTTAAAGGATAAACAGAAATCTGCCAGGGGGAGAAGAGGCAAAGGGAATGTAGCATGTGCAAGGACACTGAAACTTGAAACAGCACAGTGTTTTTGCTGAAATATGACAGTTGGACATTTCTAAATTTTGGTGTTGCTGCTTGTAAACAGAGGGGAAAGTGGCAGGAGATGAGATGGGCCAAATTGGCAAGACGTTCATCATGAAGTTTCTTCCAGAATCACTGCATTCAGAAAAGCATTTGTGTTTGGGGAGTAAACAATGTTTTGTTTTTGAAAGCTTATGACTTCGTTTAAAAAATCTTATTATCTAGACTAACAAGTTGTTAGACTGAGTTTCAAGAAAGCAGATAACATATTTTGTAGAAAATACCATCTTTGAAATTGCCTTACACTATGTAACCTATAAATGCTTGCAGATGGTAAAACTAAATAGTGAAAGTGCCTATGTTGTTCACTGGAGGCAGTCAGAACTTGCAGTGGCTCAGTGATATCTGAGTGAGCTGAGAGGGCTCAGGTCCTCACCAGACTTATACTTTCAGGGAGAGACTTGAGGTTTGTGAAAAATCTTAAATGATAATTTTGATGGTACTCAGTTAATCAAGTTTGTGTAGTGCTTCCACTCAGGAAAGATGAAAGCAAAGCTTATTTAAAAAAAAATTAACCTTAAGTAAGACCATTTGATACCAAAATATGATAGTGTTATCATTTAAGTCACTAACGAAAGGAAAACCATGGCAGTTCTCTTGCAGTATTAGCACTTTTCCTGAGCTGTTTTCTCCTCCTGTTAACCATTTCTCTTTTGCTTGAGAGAGCTATTCAAGCGCTGATACTAGCAGAGTGCCTCAGTGAAAGGCTGGAAATACAATTTCACTTAACTGTTGCTGGTATGTTTTCTAAATGTGATAAGAAGGTACTTTTCTAATTCTAGGTGCTAGTATTACGCCCAGACTTTGAAGAAATTGATATTGCCAGTTTACAGAATTAAGTGAGATCCTTATCTGGGACTATGAAGGAATTAAGAGATACTTTGAGAATGCTCTGCGCTGAGGTGTAGATAGAGGTAAAGCTCTAAAGGGATCAGATAGATGGTAGTTAAGTAATAGCAGATGTTCCTTTTAAAATCTGCAAACCAGAGGTCTGTTAACGGTTTTTGCTGACTTGGTTCTGTAGGAAATCTTTGATTTGTACCTTATTCTTCTGAAAGAATCAAGAAGAAACTATTCAGATGATTGGAGACCAGTATTTTTGCTTTGTAGACGGTTTTGCATACAAAGGAAATTCTAATTTACTGTAGTCTAGCACCAGAATATTTAATTAAGAATGAAAGAGAGTTGGGCATAGTGAAAAGGACAGTAATGTTAGGAATCTGAAGACAGGTTTGAGTTGCATTGTTTCCAGCACCTGTGGTGTAGCTTTGGGAAAATTACTTGACTTCTGTGAGCCTTGGCTTTTCTGGGTGTGTATAAAAGTGGTGAGAGTACATATATGCTATTTTGAAGTTTAAGTGAAATATTGTGTGAAATGAAAACCTTATTAATTGGTTCATAAAACCATTGAATTTCCAGAGTGAGCATATGCCATTTTATGTCTGTGCTTCTTATGAAATAAAATAATGATCAAGAACAGAGTAAAGCAGTAAAAATAGAGAATATAATATGCTTTCTTTTTTTTTTTTTTACTTTATTTTACTTTACAGTACTGTATTGGATTTAGCACACATTGACATGAATCCGCCATGGGTGTACATGAACTCCCAAACATGAACCCCCCTCCCACCTTCCACCCCACATCATCCCTCCGGATCATCCCCATGCACCAGCCCCAAGCATCCTGCATCCTGCATCGAACATAGACTGGCGATTCGTTTCTTACATGATAGTATACATATTTCAATGCTATTCTCCCAAATCATCCCACCCTCTCCCCCTTCCTCTCCCGCTGTTAAATGCTTTTATTTTTTGGCTGTGCCACGCAACTTGTGGCATTAGTTCTCGACTAGGAATTAAATCCGAGGCTTTCAGCAGTGAAAGTGAGGAGTCCTAACCACTGGGCCACCAGGGAATTCCCTATAATTTGCTTTTAGAGTGTTGATTCTTCAGATGTCATTAAGAAAATGTTAGTAATTTCTAGAAGCAAAACTAGAGAATTATAAATTAAATCATCAGATAACAAGATGATTTTGAGATATATTTTAAAGTACTGTGTGTTTTATTATATTTATTTAAAATGCTTATATACTGATGTAAAAATACTGTACAACTGATATTAAAAATACTATATATATATAGTTACCAAAATCTCTTGCCTTGCATTTATCCTGGACCATCTTCCCTTATTTCCTTACTTATTTAGAAAATGAAGCAAAACCAACAAAAAACACCTTTCCTCCCTTGTCTTTAGGCTTTAAACCTGAAGTGCATTTTAAATGTGGTTTGTGCCTGGCTAGCAGTCTCTTCGTTCTTTCAGTTTTGCAGTCAATAGTGAATTGTTGTTTTCAGAGTAGAGATCCTAAACATTCCTGTGCTAGAAACATTCCTTGGGGACCGAGGTCCAAATATCATTCTGTCACTCTGCAATATCTGTTTTGGCTGGCTAAATTTCTGTTGGTATTTGTATCATTGCATGATTCATAAACAGACATTTACTTAGACCCTCTCCCTCCTGAACTGCTGTACTCAGACCATGGAATCCACTAGTTTGGAAGTATGACTACTTGATATGCTCATCTCTCTCTCTTACCCTCTCACTTTTTTAAAATGTCCGATTTTATAATGATGTTACTTGGGTGAGACTTTTTGAAATACAGCTTTAGCCCGGTGGGAATCTTTTTCAGGTATTTTTTGAAAGGATTAGAAATAGTTAAATGCTCTTGAATGCTCACAGCCCAAATGATTTTCAGATTGTTGGTTGGTTAAAAAGAGGTTTTTAAAAGAGAAAGAAACCAAATTGAAAGGGGAGATGAAAAGGGTGCAGGCAGAGGAGGGGGAGGTGTGCACGTTTGGGGGGTGCCTTGCTGGGGAGGCCTGTAGGGGAGGGAGGAACGTAGACAAGGCAGTGAGCCCTCCACATGAACTGTACCTGATGAAATTTGAAATTCTTTCCTTTTCATTTAAAAATGACTATTAGCTAAAGTACCACGACAGCATTTTTCCTAATAATTTTTTTTTGGCCCAGTATAACTTCTTATACTAGATTTTCCTTTAGGTCATTAAGATTTAAATTTTATATTTCTAGTAGTAAAATCATCCTTGTCAGGTGTAGGGAGGCTGTAGCTTTAACACCATTTCATGTCTGATTAGAAGGTTCCCTTTTGTAATTAATTTTCCTCTGAGTTCTTTGTGGAGCACGGTAGCCCACTGCAGAGAGGTTAGAATACTGTGGACTTTGGCTGTTCAGCTTTAATGATACAAGGGAATAGCAAAGCAAGAATAAATGAGGTACTTCTTGGTGAGCACAAAATGTGAACTGACTGTCAGTGTGAGCTTGGTTCTAGGAGCAGTTAGCCAGCAGTAATAGGGCACACTTGAGTAATTGAATTTGCATAACAAGGCTTGCCGAAGAGATCTGACAGGCACAGAGATTTGTCTAGCTAGCGAGCTCCAGATGGACATGACCGCGCAGCAGCTGGGCGGCACGTTGCTCAGCATGGACAGCACCGCCCAGACTGGCAGCTGGACCCTGGCGACTACAGGGCTATGGCAGGCCAGCTGGTGGCTTCTGACAGCCCGTGGCCCTGTTGGAGAGCCTTTTCATAATGGCCTGTCAGGGTATGGGACCTGCAGGGACTGGCAGGAGAATGTCACAAGTCACCAGTGAGGGTTGTTAAGCTGAAGAAATCTGTCCTAGGGAAGTAGAGGTGGTCACCATTGCAGCCCCAAAGCGAATGCCTTCCAGAGTCATTCCCCTCCTTTTCGAAGAGGACAAGCTTGCTTTCTTCCTTTTTTTTAAAAACACATTTGCTCCAGGCTCCGGTCATTCTGAATTATGTCATATTCTTAAAACCTTGAAACCAAGTTGGCCACCTTCCTGAGAGCACATGTTGACTGTCAGTTGAGATGAAAGAGAACATTGTTTCTTATGTTTTCCCCTCTGTCTTTGCATACTTGCCACCAGGGCATATTTGTTTGAGGGGGGGAAATAGGTGATAGTTTAATGATCTATCTTGGATTTATTGCTTATAAGAAAAAGCGATATATTTTAAGAATAAGCTGCAGAGAAAATGAGTGAACTGGTATGAGGTCAATTTGTTCGGGCCACTCCCTTCCTGTGTCCAGGTGAGCTGCATTTATGTAGAAGAATTATATAACCACCTGTNACTTATAAGAAAAAGCGATATATTTTAAGAATAAGCTGCAGAGAAAATGAGTGAACTGGTATGAGGTCAATTTGTTCGGGCCACTCCCTTCCTGTGTCCAGGTGAGCTGCATTTATGTAGAAGAATTATATAACCACCTGTCTTCTTAGAATGAACATAGAGGAAGGTCAGCTCTGTGCTTGCTATTAATAAAGTTTACATCTGTAGTTTTAAATCAAGATTTTTGCCATCTATAACACTTTCACTCTAAAAAATCATATAACTAGACAGTACAATTTTTTTTTTCAGGGCAGGATAACTCAGAAGCATTTTTCAATAAAATGAGAAATTTGCTGTTATAAGCCCCAGGCTCTTGTACTTTCAGTACAACCAAATTCTAATGAAACAACACAATTCATACTGGAGCACCTTGGGCTTTATGGTAGTAAAAACAGTTCAAAAGGTTACCATTTTAACCTTTAAATAAGAAAAGATACAAAAGTCTGTTTTCAGCCAAGACAGAGGAAATATGAAGCCTCACTGATTGCTGTTGGGGATGGAAATTATTACAACCAATTCAGAGAGCAATTTGGCTGGATGCATCAAAAGCTTAAAAAAATTATGTAAAATAATTTGTCTAGTAGTTGTAAGAATGCATCCCCACAAATTCAGAATGTATGTAAAGATTTACCTGTAAGGGATGTACATTTAGTGCTGTTCACAACACTGCTTCTCAGTGTGCTGTCCATGGACCCCAGGGTGGCCATGAGGTCAGTGTTATGTTCATACTAATACTAATAATACTGATTTAATACTAGTACGATGCAAAAGGAATTGTGGGTAAAAGTGCTGGCCCCCAACATGAATGAAGCCACTGCCATTGTGTTCTTCATTGCTACCTGCATGCAGTTTTACTTAAGAATGGCCTTGAAGCAGTACAAATTAAGCCTTGATCTTTGAATATGTTTTTAAAAATAATCTGTGTGACATATATATGGAATTTAGAAAGATGATAATGAGGACCCTGTATGCAAGACAGCAAAAGAGACAGATGTGCAGAGAGGACTTTTGGACTCTGAGGGAGAGGGAGAGGGAGAGGGTGGGATGATTTGGGAGATTAGCATTGAAATATGTATACTATCATGTAAGAAATGAATCACCAGTCTATGTTCAATGCAGGATGCAGGATGCTTGGGGCTGGTGTATGGGGATGATCCGGAGGGATGATGTAGGGTGGGAGGTGGGAGGGGGGTTCATGTTTGGGAGTTCGTGTACACCCGTGGCAGATTCATGTCAATGTATGCCAAAACCAATAGAGTACTGTAAAGTAAAATAAAGTAAAATGGAAGCTCTAAATAAATAAATAAATAAAGACTGACCAAAAAAAAAAACAAACAAAATAATCTGTGTAATAAAATGAAAAGCATGCACAAACACTTCTGCTACAATAGATTGTTTTGAGGAAAAGTTCTTTTGTGATTGAGTTGCCAGATGAACTATCTGCTTTTCCATGGAATATCATTTTTATTTAAAAGAATGACTGATAAGACATTTTACAGAAAAAGGACAGAGTGAGCCTGTTACTTCAAATATTTGTTGCCAGTAATAATATTGGACCTTTCAAGCAAAAATAAGAATTTTAGAAAACCTGATTCTACAAGCCTGACAGCTTTTTAACACCAAAGACTATTATGAAGAGGTTTGTGGTGCTGTTACAGAGTGTGAATTTCTAATATTGTATATTGGTAATTTGAAAGATACGCATAACTCATGGAACCCTTATTTTCCACGAGATTGTTATATAATGCTACAGAACTATCCTGAGTAAGAGATGCATTCAAAATATAAAGTAGATAGATTTTAATATAACAGAGTGAAAAAAGTTCATTGGTAACAATTTCAGATTCCACCCTACAGCTGGCCTTTAATAAACTACCAGTTTTCAAAGTTTTGGTTTAATATCAAAGAAAAGTATCCACAGTTATCTGAAAAGATTCTTGAAACACTCCTCCCTTTTTCAGTTTCATACCCATGTGAAGCCAGCTTTTCTTAATACCAAAACAACATATATTTGCTTCTGCACTCAATCTAGTATGAAAATCCAGCTGCTTTCTAATCAGCTAGATTTGAAGAGATTTGAGAAACTGTAAAACAGTGCTACTATTCTCACTAAATTTTTTTTGGCTTTAGGAAATCTTGTTATTTTTCATAAAAATGTTAACATTGTGTAATGGGCTTATTGTTTTTAAGTGAATTAATACATACTTACATTTTCTCAATTTTAATTTCTAATGTAGTAAGTACCAATTGATATAATCCACCTAAGCTAAAGGTCCTCAATAACATTTAAGACCAGAAAGTTTAAGAACCACTGGTTTAAAATAATGATTACTTGGAAATAGCATAGATGTCCAATAGGAGGGAATTGATTAGATTGCATAATATGCCTCAAAATGTTAAATATTTGACATGAAAAAATTTTACAGTATTTTGTTAGGTAAGAAAAGCAGGCTATAAGATAAAATATACAATATTTCATTTTTGTAAAAAAATATTATAAGTGTATAATGTTTTCAAATGTATTCTATAACACTCAGGTATGAAGCAGTTTTCATTGGGAAAGAAGGCAGAAAAAGTTCTAAAAAAGTTGTAAGAATGTCAGAGTGTATCATGAGATACTGTTTTCTCCTGGCTTTTGATGAAAACATCTCGTTCTTTTCTAACCAGCTTACCTAACCTGAATATTTTCCCCTTATTTTAAAAATAAGGACAATAGCTACCTTTTAGGCTAGTTGAAAGAATTAAGTGAGATAATAGTACCTGGCATATGATAATTGTCCCATATATATACTTACCTCTAATATAACATTTCTCTCTTTTCTAAAATTCTGTATGGTAGCAGTGTGTCCGTGACATTCAGTGACGAGTGAAATATTCCCTTGAAGTCAAAACGGTCCTTTTGAAAACAAGAGCATTTCAGATGACTATCATCTTAACTTCTGTAAGATGAAAAAATTTTTGGACTAATAGCTATAATACAAAAAGTAAACAGCACCATACACATGCTTTTTGGTAAAGATGGGTATGGGAAACAAGTATTTAATGAGCTGCAGATACCTAAGTCCCCAGCCAGGTACTTTTGTAAAATAGCTGGATGCTTTACAGACATTATTACATTTAATCCTCACAATAGCCCTCATTTTACTGAGGCAGAAATGGTCAAACAGAGATGTTACAGAACATGTCTTTAGTCATTTGTGAGGGTGGAGTAAATTCAAACCCATGTCTGGCTGACCATGAGGTTTATACTTTGAACCCTATAATATACTGCCTCTGATAAAAGATAAGTGAATACAAGAACAAGCCAGCCTTGCTCCTCACTCTGGGAGATTCTGAGATAGGGGAAAACCTGTATTCAAGTTTATAAACTTCATGATCTCTGAGTCTCATTCCCCGGTGTTAAAATGACATATATAAAACACGGTGTCAGATACGTCATAATCATTGAGTAAATGGAAGTGAGTTATTATAACTGCATGGCCAAGTCAAAAGTTTGGGTTCCTAACTATAAAATATGAAAAGAAAAAATATCACTGTATGTTCATAATCCCTTACTTGAAACTCTAGGAACTATATGAGCTTTATTTTAAATTTTTTAGAAAGACAATGCCATTCACTTACCATATATTAGGTAACATCCCTAACAAGGTCCAGGGCCACCCTCCATAATCAAATACATTAATTATTTCTACAGTGAAATATGTGATATTCACACTAAGCATAATAAATGCTATTAATATAAAATATAAAGACTATGAATATGTAAATAACCTTATGTCAGTTCAGGTGAAGTTTTGCTGTCAAATGAGTGAAGAAAATAACCTTTTGCTTTTAGAAGTTTTATAGAACAGAGCTCGAGGGATGGGATTGTGGATTCAAAAGCATACAATATAATGTTTCAAGAGAATAAAGAACCCTAGATTTCTTTACCAATTGAG
This sequence comes from Oreotragus oreotragus, assembly GCA_006410675.1. Classification (NCBI taxonomy): domain Eukaryota; kingdom Metazoa; phylum Chordata; class Mammalia; order Artiodactyla; family Bovidae; genus Oreotragus; species Oreotragus oreotragus. The sequence goes on along the minus strand of SJYX01015339.1, from coordinate 184,609 downwards.
AAACAGATAGTCAGATGATTGTTGTGTTCAAAAGAGACTCTACATATTAAGTCAAAAACAGTAAATCCTTTTTGCTCCTAATCTCAAATACTAACTATATCCAAGGAGGAAAAAAACACGCATCTCCTCTCATATAAATATACTTCATGTTAAATGTTGGGGACAGAATCAAGCCCAATATTTCATCTGAACGATCTGCCTTTATCAAAGAAACCACAAAAAAACAAGTCTATTTGCTTTGGTCTCTTCTTCCCAGATGTCTTCTTGTAATAGAATCTCTTTCTTTCTCTCTCTTTTTTCAGTGAGAGTGGAAGATTGATATTCTGGGTCTTGGTCTTCAGATACTGAAAGTGTAAGTCGCTCAGTTGTGTCCAACTCTTTGCGACCCCATGCACTATACAGTCCATGGAATTCTCCAGACCAGAATACTGAAGTAGCAGTTCCCTTCTTCAGGAGATCTTCCCAACCCAGGGATCGAACCCAGGTCTCCTGCATTGCAGGCAGATTCTTTACTAGCTGAGCCACCAGGAAGCCTTTCAAATAGTGAAAAATTCGCAAATACTAAATTCTCTTGAACTGTGAAAGAGACTAACATTATAGGTTATGTTTGGTCATTCCTAAACAGTGGTCTTCAAGAAATTTACCTTTTGTAAAAGAAAAAGAATTGAGTAATTTTGAAACAAGGGAATTTCAAATGTTGAGAAGATAAGCACCATAGTTACTGGCTGTGCCGATGGAGTCAGAACTGAGGGAGGATCATAGAACAGCCTGTTATTTATCCCTATCCTCCTCCAGTCCTCACTTTTCTTACTCAGTTTGTATTCTGTGGTACATGATTAAACATCCCTCTGTTGAGTTTATTCCATCCCTGTTCTGCCCCTCATTTGCCCTTGAGGAGCTGAACATGCTTGGAGTAAATGGATGCCCGTGTTGGCCTGGTTTCACTTTTAAATTCTCACTAATCTCAGGTGGGCCCTTAAGACTGACAGTTTTTCGTCTGCTTAATTCATTCACGCTTTTCATCACCTAAATAATTCTTTCATAGCTTCTCTTCTCTCTTCAGACCTCTAGGACCCTTCCCCAATGTCATCTCATGAGCTTCCTTCTTAACTTTCACTGAGGAAAGAGACAGTCGATCGCAGCACTGCCTCTACTAACCTCCTGCCACTTGATGCACGTCCTCTGCCTTCCCTCCCACCACAGTGGATGAGCCCTCAGGGCTTTGTCGAAAGCTAACTTCTGTACTTCTGCCCTGATTTCTACCCCTCTTGCTTTCTCCCCAAATAAATCAGAATCTCTAGGAGCTGTTCTTTGCAGTTGGGGTTGAGAACTACTCTGTTAGAATATAAGCTCCATGAGAGCAGATATTTGTTCTGTTCTGTTTAGTACTTGTAACAGTACCTAACACATTGTAGATATGCATCTATCTATCCATTGTGTTGAATGCATAGATGAATGAATGAATAAATTTTTCTAGAAAGAAAAAAGATATAAACTATAAGTTCTGAAAAGGACAGAACATACACACCTAATAAATAGGCTTTCCCTGTGCTTTATAATTAGAAGTTCAGATCTGTTCACCAAAAAAATATTGGTTGAGTGAGGTTTCGAATGAGTTCCTACAAATATGCTCATTTGAAATTTTTTTCCTAGAATTTGTTTTTTGCAGGTAATTCTAGTTATTTGGATATTTTTTGGTTTCTGATATCTGAGTGCTTAAGCCTTTTCATATGGATTTCATTGGTGGCAGTTTCACAAATGAGTGGATCTATTTAAATCCAAACCCCTATTCCTTTTTACCCAGTACTGCTGCTCAGAAGACCTAGCTTAGAGTTCCATCATGTTTTCTCTTCTCTTAAGGAGACAGATTCTGTTACGGCCATAATCTAATTGATTGCATTTCTTTTTTTTTTTAAGCAAAAACCAGTTTAATTGTGGTTAAAAAAATCTAAAATTAATAAGAGTTGGTAATAGCTTCATTGATTAATCTACCTACCCAGCATTTATTGAACACCCACTGTGGACAAAACACTAATCCAGGCACTGGAGACCTTCTAGATGAGAGAAACAGTAAGGATAAACCTCCAAGTGTAATTTAAATGATATAAAGTTACATTAAGGTAAATGTTATAAAAAGAAATTAGATTGTTACAGAGATCTTCATTCAGTTAAAAATGAAGAAGTATTCTGTATTGGCTTTAAGTGTAATTGACTATATTTCTTTCCTTAAAATGAGAATAAAAGTGTTTATTTTCATGATACCTCTGTTTCATGAAAAGTCATAGGAGAAAGCCACATATATTTTAATTTAGCTCTGTATCTCTTTTCTCTAAATCCTAATTTATAGAAATGTGTCTATTCAGACTCCTGTGTGTTTTGAAAATGTATATGAGCAATGTACATGCATGTGGTTTAGTATGGAAGTAAGCATTAGGGATGAGGGTGAGATGATTAGATAGCATCATGGACTCAGTGGACATTAATTTGAGCAAACTCTAGTAGATAGTCGAGGACAGAAGAACCTGACATGCTACAGACTGTGAAAAGAGTCAACTGTGACTGAGCGACTGAACAACAACATAGCAAAGCCTTGTGGATTTTCATGGACTGTGACTCAGTAGCATAACGCTATGTAATAAAACAGTCCCTGAGCGCTGCTTCCTTACTGATGTCAATCAAATAATATTCCTTTTTTGGCAGTTGAATTTTTATTTGTAAAACAACCTTAAAAGGAAACTCACATAATTTTTATATGTATGCCCTGGTAGATAGTCTAGAACAAATACCGTTTGTGTAGTTAGTCATTTACTTGGGAAGCTATTGCCAGGGTGGACTCAGAGCTATCAGGGACAGAAAGCGCATATGAAAGCTGATTGTAACAATGGAGATACAAAGTAACTCAGCAATATATAATAGTGTAAATTAATGAAGGATTACTCCATTTGTAGAAATCTGATGCAGATGTTTCAGGAGAGTATCTTTTGTAAATCAAGGTACGAGTATTTACCTCTGTTGGTCTTTAGGTCAGAATTTTCCCTGTCACCTCCTGCCTTTTTAAAAGACAGTAAAAGTGGAATTTGTGAAACATTTATAAATAATGAGTATACAAAGACACCATTTATAGGTGGGTCAGTGCTGTCATTCTGTTTTTTATTTTATTGGAGTATAGTTGATTTACAATTTTGTGCTTTATTTTTAATTTCAGTTTTAGGTTCTTCCCTTGAGACTTTGTTCTTTTTTCTCTATTTTTTAATTTAAATTTATATTTTAAAATTTTAACACTGTTATGTTGGTTTCTGCCAACAGCACATCCCTTCCCTACCCCCATCCCATCCCTCCTACTCTTTTTGGTTGAAGCATTTACTTCTATCTAAAAATTATTAGCATAAATCTCCTGAGAACCAAGACATCCTCCTGTATGACTTCAAGACTGCTGTCACATCCAGGAAATGTAGCATTGATTCAGTATCATCTAATGTGGAATCCGTATTCAAGCTTTCTCAGTTACTCCCCAAATAACTGGGCTTTTCCTTTTCTGTGATCCGCATTCTGATAAAGGTTCATGTATTACGTTTGGTTGTCATGTTTCATCAGCCTTCCAAATTTTTCCTTTAAAAAAATCATTCATGATGTCATTTTTGGAGTCCAGATCAAGTTATCGTATGGAATTTTTCTCATTCTGAGTTTGTTTCCTTATTGATATAAGGTTAAACCTTTTTGGTTACCATACAGAGCTTGATTTGAAAAAAAACAAGTTGGTATTCACTTGTAGAGAATCTTGACTTTTTGCCTTTCTCAGATGCTTTCCTTAGAATCTCAACCAGGTATAAAGAAGCAGTAGTTGAATTTTTTTTTTTTTTTTGTAGATACTGAAAATCTGGCATATTGTAGTGAAGAAAAAAAATTTTAAGCAAAACTCAGCTGTCCAATTTATGATCTAATGAGCCTTTCCAAAACCTGATGGTAGGATGTTTGCCCCATAGAAATCCTAAAAGAGCAGCATTAAATATTCTTCTGAAATTCAAAGCTTTCAAATTTACATCCCAGCAAAAATTCCCATTGTGTAAAACAGAAACAGGCTGAATTGCAGGTGGATTACTGAAATAAAACCAAGAAAGTGAGTATTTTGTACCAGCTCTCTTGTACCTTATGCTCATGGGAGGAAATAGGCATTCCAATATCTGTGTCTTTAGACTATTATTCTGAGCTTATCTCCGGTTTAATTTAGAAACTTGTGTATAAGTAGTAAGAGTTTAAAACAGTGAACTTTAAAACCAAACTGACATCTTACTGTAGCCCTGGTTTATAATGCTATCGAAGAAAATAAAGCAAATATTTAAAATAACATATATTGAACTTATAAAATCAGGTATCTCCAAAACAATAGTTCCAATAGTTGTAACAAATATTGACATTTAAGTATTGTCTTCAGCTCTTCCTTTTTCAGAACTCTTGACAACTTTCACTTAGTAAAATTTGCATACCAGATTTTCTAAAAAATACTGTTTTCACCTAAAGATTTGTTTTCCGTATGTTCATACTAAAGAACAGTAGATGTTAATAACGGGAGTAAATTCCCACCCCCCTGCTTTTTTTTATTGAGGTCAGCAGTGTTTAGATTAATCAGGTTGACATTTCTTGCTGGTGGGTCATGAACTGTTGATAATAGCATTAGATGGTGATTCGCTTGTTGCAGAAGGTACAACTCATTATCCAGCTACTGTATTAAATCATCATGGTACCCCCACATCCATGTGTTCTGTAGACATAGAAGATGAGGAAGTATATATTTCTTTTGTTTGCATCTTAAATTTATTGGAGGCTTAATCACGTTCTCTATGGAAGCTGCAGCATTGCCACTATTTTAGAGGACTAAAATGCTCTGACTGATTTGGGGAGATAAAGGGGTGTAGAATTTTGTAAATAACACACCCAAAGTTTCTTTTCATATTGTGAACCTTTCTGAAAACTTGTTTGAAGAATGAGTATACCCGGGTAGCAAGTAATAAAAGCAAATGTTTACAGACTTTTAAGTTGGATTTAATTTTAAATTATAGGCATATGAATATTTTTAAAAGATATATTCATTTTAAGGGAGAGATGATACTTAGAAAGCTTAGTTATGTACTATGGGAGTAGATTTCTTGAGAAGTGTCATTATTATAAAAAAACCTCTTTTTTAAGAAAAGGGCTAGATTTTTAAGTAGCTGCTAGTCAGCTGCCTTTTAAGATAAACTTCAGTAGTTTAGTATTCAGTGACGCTGAAGTTACTAGTCTCTCTGAATTTTAAATTCAAATGTTTTATATATATAATGTGCACATTAATATACACATGTCACATGTGTATATAGGCAGTGAATAGTAACAGGACTCTCGTATTAATGTTGACTTAGTTTCTGATTGGATAGTGTAGAATGAATGAATTCAGTTTCCAGATAGTAATAAAACACCACGAAAACCCAGCTCAACAGTCTTATAGATAGGTGCTCAGTAATAATTTCATAATGAATATGTGTCACTTGTGCAGAAACTGAACTTTTTTAACACTTTCTATTTGTGACACAGACTGTATCTTAAGGAAGGATGGTAACAAGTATTTCCTTTTATGGGGGAAAAGAATATTAACATTTAGAATAAATAGGTTCTTGCTGACTCAGAGAAACAGAGCATTAGAAAATTTACAGGCCACTAGAGGTCACTATTTAGTAACCAACTTTTAATGAACCAGAACAGTCAGGAAAGGCAATGAAGTACAGTGTGGGTTTTTCTCATTATGAATTCATGTTTAATCCTTCAGTGCCAAGTTAACTGTGGCAGTGGTTCTATGTATTTTGCATATGTGGTTATGCTAATATACTATTATATTTCTCAGATGCTGGTCCTCCATCATTAGAGAAGTATTGCCAAAGGCTTTGTTATCTAGTCTTAATTACTAATTATGAGATGTAATTAACTTTGTTACCACCTTCACCCCTTTCATGGAAGAGGAAGTTCTTTGGAAAGGAAAGTTTGACTGTAAATGAAAATTACATTTATGTGATCACAGGTGTAATGGTCCTGACCCAGTCCACCCTCTGCCTGTCTAAGATCTTCATGCTTCATTCTTGGTTTCTCTTGATCCCATCTCTGTTCTCTGCTCTGTCTAGCCTGGTTTCTTTCCTCTCTTCTTTGGTTTGCTTTATGTGAATCAGCTGCTTGATTAACTCAGTGACTGTTTACTCTCCAGCTTTCCAGCCTTGAGTAAGTGAGGAGTAGAATTTGACTCTTAACTGCATATGTTAAAGGAATCCCAGGGTGGGTGACTTGGACCCAGCAAACCTGCGAAGGGAAAACCATATGCATGTGAGCAAGTGTGCTCTGCTGCCACCACTGCTGCTCCAAGCAGATGTCTCTCCTCAACCTACCCAGCCCCGAATCCATTCAGGAAAAGGCAAATTTCCTTGCTCATGTGATATAAATTTGTTTTCTTCCTTAGAGACTAGGCTGGTTGCCCAGGAGGAGGCCTCTTAATCACAGGGAGAAAACCGGAACATGTGCAGATGTGTTTTCTGTTCTTGAAAACAGTTTTGTGCCTTCTGCCCAGAAACAGGTACATCAGTCCTTTGCTACTCAGACTTCCTCTGCTTCATGTTGCCTTTACTTCCCCTGATGCTAGGCAATTGCTGGGTGCTCGGCATCCATGGGGGATTGGTCCAGGACCCCCTGCAGATATCAAACTCCTCTGTGCTCAGGTTTCTTATATAAAAGGCATAGGACAGTCGGCCCTCTGTACCTGAGGTTCGGCATTCACAGGTAGGAGGTGCCACCTGTTTTCACTCAAGAGTTCTCAGGGTTGCTTCAGTCCACGCAAGACACATGCCTGATACATTGTTCACCCAGACCAGCCCAGTCTTCTCAACCTGCCATTCAAGGCTCTCCACAGTCTGCAGCAAGCTAACTGTTCTACTCTTGTTTCTTATTACTTCTCTTCACATGCCTTAACTTCTAGCCAAACTGAACCATTCATGATTTCTTAATTGTGTATTTTATTTACTCAAGTTTCTATTTATGCTTTCCTTTGCTCCAGTTTCCATCTCTTCCTCATTTCCTATCTGTCAGACAATAAGCCCAGCATAGATGCTGCCTTCTGTGAGATTCCCCCTCAGCCGCCATAGCAGGTAGGACACTCCCCATCCCATCCTGAGCTGTAATGGCTTGTGTACCTGTGTTCTTGCCTCGACTCAGTATCGCCTATACTCAATAGAGAGTCCTTGAATGAAATTCTTGGCAAATAAATCAGAAGTCCTAAAATACAAACAGTTCTTTGTTCGGTACAAATAGTTCTTTATTATATCACTTAAGGGAGAGGGAAATGGAAATGTATTTCATACTTTGAAATGATTCTCCTCATATTTGCATAGCTCTATCTTGAAGAGATTGAGAATTTAGTTAAAAAATAACCTTTTGCTTAAACAGCTACACTTTTTTGTGGTTTTATAAACATTTGTAAAAGAAGGAGGATATATTTATTTTGAACTTGAACCAGCTCTTTTCAAATTAGTCTTTCCAGTGGCTGAATACATATATAAATTCCATATTATTAGAGGAATAAAGAATGCACTTTATTATGATAGAAGCTAACTTGCAGAGTGTTTGTTTATAACAAGGTAAAATAAAGTATTACCTGTTTAAATTTGGAATATACTTTTCCTTGGAAACAACATTTTCTTGTATATTTAGGTCCTTTTTTCTATCAGATGTAGTCAATACAGGATACTCCTAAATTATGATAAGTATCATGTTTCTTTGGGAAATGATTTCAGAGATTCAGCTTGGAATGCCAGCCAGGATGCCAGCCCTTTTTATTCTTTAAGAAAATCAACTTACTGCTTCTTCCTCCTCTTTCTAGATTGTGGGCTCTAAATTTTCCTGTAGGATGCACTTACTCTTCTAAAATTTCAAGTAGCTCATCTCTGAAGTGTTTTCCTAATTGTGTATTTCCATCATTTTTTTTACTTTCTGGACCTGCATTTTTATTAATTTAATCCCTTAAGTTAAACTCTTTTTTTCTAAGTCAGGCTCATCTTTTCTATGAAACAAGTTCTTCCTCTTGATTTCTATTTATAATTTCAAAATTTTTAAATTTTAGGTTTAGACTCTGAGAACAGCACTGTCCAATAGAAATATAATATAAGTCATATGGATAATTTAAAACTTCCTAGTAGTCACATTTAAAAAGTATTTTAAAATACAGGAACATAATTTAATAATATTTCATTTAGGCCAGAATATCTAAAATATTAACATTTTTTAAGCATGTAATCAATGTAAAAATTATTGATGTGTTTTTACATCCTTTTTTTCTGTCCTAAGTCTTCAAAATCTGGTGTTCATTTTACACCTAAAGTATATTAAGAAAACAATCCCATTTTAAATTGTTTTAAAAAGAATAAAGTGCCTATCACTAAATTTAATGAAGGTAAAAAAACTATACACTGAAAACTGTTAACACATTAATGAAAAAGTTGTGTATGTGTTAGTCACTCAGTTGTAGTCTGCTCTTTGTGACCCCATGGACTGAAACCTATTAGGCTCCTCTGTCCATGGAGTTCTCTGGGCAAGAATACTGGAGTGGGTGGCTATCCTCTCTCCAGCGGATCTTCCTGACCCAGGGATCGAACCTAGGTCTCCTGCATTGGCAGCAGACACTTCCCCATCTGAGCCACCAGGAAAGCCCAGAAGTTGAAGAAGATCCAAATAATTGGAACAATATTCTATGTTGTTCATGGATTGGAATAATTAATATTGTTAAAAATGTCCATATTACCCAGAGCAATCTATAGATTATGTTTCAGTCAAAATGCCAATAACAGTTTCCATAGAAGCAAAACAAGTAATCTTAAAATTTGATGCTGTGGCTGAAACTCCAAAACTTTGGCTACCAGATATGAAGAAAGATATGGAAAAGACTCTAATGCTGGGAAAGATTGAAAGTAAGAGGAGAAGGGGATGACAGAGGATGAGATGGTTGGATGGTCCACCAACTCAGTGGACATGAGTTTCAGCAAGCTCTGGGAGACTGTGAAGGACAGGGAAGCCTGGCATGTTGCAGTCCATGGGGCGGCAAAGAGTCAGACATGAGTGAGCAGCTGAACAGCAGCAAAATTTGTATGGGACCACAGAAGACCTCCAGTAGCCACAGCAATCTTGAGAAGAACAAAGCTGGAAACATCACATTCCCTGATTTCAAACTATTACAAAGCTGTGGTAGTCAAAACTGTATGGTATTGCCATAAAAGCAAATATACAGATCAATGGAATAGAATAGAGGGCCCAGAAATAAACCCATGCATACATGGTCAATTAATATATGACAGAGGAGGCAAGAATATAAAATGGGGAAAAGATGGTCTCTTAAATAAATGATGTTGAGATAGTCACATGCCTAAAAATGAAACTAGACTACGATCTAAACACCATAGACAAAAATTAACTCAAAATGGATTAAACATTTGAATGTAAGAACTAAAACCATAAAAGTCCTAGAAGAAAACATAGGCAGTAAGCTCCTTAACATCAGTCTTGGTGATTTTTTTTTTTTTAAAGCATCTGATTCCAAAAGCAAGGCAATAAAAGTAAAAACAAATAAGTAGGACTACAAACTAAAAAATTTCTGCACAGCGAAGGGAGTCATCAGCAAAATGAAAAGGCAATGAGATGGGCATGGAAAAAGTAACCCATTACAATGCAGATTTATATTTGCTGAAACAGTTGTATAAGCAAGTTCCATGATGATGATATAGTTTGGATTATATGTCATTTATCAGAATGAATAAGTTCAAGGTCAGTTACTTTCCTGAGCTGATGAGTGTTACCATGTATTTTACAGTTGGGTGAGAGGATTTTAAGAAAAAGAGAGTTTCGAAGGTTTGGAATTGCAAAAGGGCATGGACTATTTAAGGACTATTAAGTGAGGGTCAGTTTCTGGAGTTTTAATTGTTTCTAATTGAGCTGCTTATTATTTTCTGACGATTCGTACTTTTATACCTTCATGTGTTTGCTTTTGTAGTTCACTTCTCCTAGAATTTCTCTCTTTGCCCAAATCTTTCCCTGCTAGCATATCCTAGTCTTAATCATCTTTCATGGCCCATATTGAACTGATCTTTTTAGTGAAGATTCTCCTACTCTCTTTTCCTAGTTTTATTCCACAAATGAATGTGATGTTTCCTTCTTTTGAATTTTGGACATTTTGGCTTTTCTTATGGCAGTTGTCTTTGTATTAAGATTAATTTTATAATGGAGTAATCTTTGTTCTGGATCACAGAAATTAGCTTGAGCAAGAATTGGGTCTTTATTTTTTTATACTCTGAAGAACCAAGAGTGAATTCCCTCTATGTAGGAAATATTCTGTAAGTATTTGATTTGTGTGTAGTAAATATATTTTATGAAATGTAAACCAAACAAAAACACAAAGTAATCTAGAGATTCCCAAAACCTAATGTTTTCTTTTAGATTACTTTCATGAAAAATATTCATAAATTTGATTGACTGCTATACCTGGATAAAATTTCTTGATTTCACTTGTAAAAGTAGATGCCATTAAAGCAAAATTCTTTTGTAATTTTTAGTGTAACACAGGTGCTAATGGTAAAGATAAAACCTTTTTTATTATCATAAAAGAGTTAAAGATATCTCAGCATAAAAATAACATGGAAATCAATTGTGCCTTTTACATTTAAGGACTTGTTCTGTTTTCTTTTTTTGCATATCTATCTGCTCCTTCTGGCAGTATAGTGAATTAGGTATGTTAAAATAAAACACCTAGGTGCAGGATAAATTACAACAAACATACTTTTAAATGCATTTCAGATACTTCAAAAAATAAGAGAAATCCTCGGTGACCAAATAATTTAATAATACAGGCATATCTCCGCGATATTGCTGGTTCAGTTTCAGACCAGTGCAATAAAATGAGTCACATGAATTGTTTGGTTTTCCAGTGCATATAAAAGTTATATTTATAGTATATTGTAGTCTGTTAAGTGAGCAATAGCATTATGTCTAAAGAATAATGTGCATACTCTAATTAAAAAACACTTTATTGCTAAAAAAAAGTGCTAACCATCATCTGACAACATAGGGTTGCCAAAAACCTTCAATTTGTTTAAAAAAAAAAAATCTGCAGTATCGGAGAAGTGCAGTAAGGAAAGCGCAATAAAATAGGATATGCCTGTAACCTGAAGGCAGAGTAATAAATCCAGAAGCTTTGGCTGCCCCAGAGGCAAATGTTGGTTTCAGGAACCAGGAGCTTTAGGGATTAATGCTGATGAATGAAGATTCAAAACATAATGGGAAACTAGGCCTTGTGCTCACACCAGTTGGGAAAGCTGACCCCTGCCTCATATTCCCCTACTTCCTAAAAGCCAAAATACCCAGAAGCCATATCCTCTGGAAAAAGGGTGGTCTGTGCTGCTGATAAAGTAGATTAAAGACTACTGGAAAAACCACACTATCTATGGTGGTAACCGTGAACTTCCAGATGTTCAAGCTGGATTTAGAAAAGGCAGAGGAACCAGAGATCAAATTGCCAACATCCGCTGGATCATCGAAAAAGCAAGAGAGTTCCAGAAAAACATCTCTTTCTGCTTTATTGACTACACCAAAGCATTTGACTTTGTGGATCCCAACAAACTGTGGGAAGTTCTTCAAGAGATGGAAATACCAGACCACCTGACCTGCATCCTCAGAAATCTGTATGGAGGTCAAGAAGCTACCGTTAGAACTGGACATGGAACAACAGACTGGTTCCAAATCGGGAAAGGAGTACCTCAAGGCTGTATATTGTCACCCTGCTTATTATTTAACATATATGCAGAGTACATCATGAGAAATAATGAACTTGGCTGGATGAAGCACAAGCTGGAATCAAGATTGCTGGGAGAAATATCAATAACCTCAGATGTGCAGATGACACCACTCTTAAATGGCAGAAAGTGAAGAACTAAAGAGCCTCATGATGAATGTGAAAGAGGAGAGTGAAAAAACTGGCTTAAAACCCAACATTCAGAAAAATAAGATCACGGCATCTGATCCCATCACTTCATGGCAAATAGTTGGGGAAACAATGGAACAGTGAGAGACTATATTTTGGGGGGGCTCCAAAATCATTGCAGATAGTGACTGCAGCCTTGAAATTAAAAGACGCCTGCTCCTTGGAAGAAAAACTGTGACCAACCTAGGCAGCATTTTTAAAAGTAGAGACATTACTTTGCCAACAAAGGTCTGTCTAGTCAAAGCTGTGGTTTTTCTAGTAGTCATGTATGGATATGAGAGTTGGACCATAAAGAAGGCTATGCACCTATGAATTGATGCTTTTGAACTGTGTTGTTGGAGAAGACTCTTGAGAGTCCCTGGACTGCAAGGAGATCTAACCAGTCAATCCTAAAGGAAATCAGTCCTGAATATTCATTGAGAGGACTGATGCTGAAGCTGAAACTCCAATACTTTGGCCACCTGATGGGAAGAACTGACTCATTGGAAAAGACCCTGATGCTGGGAAAGACTGAAGGCAGGAGGAGAAGGGGACGACAGAGGATGAGATGGTTGGATGGCATCACCGACTCAATGGACATGGGTTTGAGTAAGCTCCTGGAGTTGGTGATAGACCGAGAAGCCTGGCATGCTGCAGCCCATGGGGTTGTGAAGAGTCGGACATGATTGAGTGACTGAACTGAACTGACAGTTTGCATAATATATCAGCCTCTCTCTCCCCACCAAATCTTTGTAACAGTAGGTCTGATCTCAGGTATAGTGTTCAAATTTAAGCAACTAACCCAGTTGGGGAAACACTCAGACAGTAAGTTTGGTTTCTGAGTTGGTAAGGCTGGTAGGGCTTGTCAGCCACAGAAAGAATGAAAATCCTCTCTGGAGAAAATCACCCTTAATCCAGACCTCTTGGAATTCACAAGTATTCAGCTTAGTAAATACTAGCTGACAAAAAAAAATATATATCTAAAACATAAGGCACGTTTCCAGCACAAGAATTAACAGGAACAAACAAATCCCTAAAGCTCTTGGTCCTGAAGAGCTACAGATACTAAAACCCCTCAAACAGAATATAAATAATTACTATATATAAAACATTTTAAAATGACAAACAGAATTAAATGAACAAGGAACGTGAGAGTATCAAGAAGGACCAACCACTCAAATTTGGAAAAAAAAAAAAGTTAAAATTTAAAAGTTAATAGATGAGTTAAAGGGCATTTGGGAGGGAGCTGAAGATCATGGCATCCGGTCCCATCACTTCATGGGAAATAGATGAGGAAACAGTGGAAACAGTGTCAGAGTTTATTTTTTGGGCTCCAAAGTCACTGCAGATGGTGATTGCAGCCATGAAATTAAAAGACACTTACTCCTTGGAAGAAAAGTTATGAGCAACCTAGATAGTATATTCAAAAGCAGAGACATTGCTTTGCCGACTAAGGTCTGTCTAGTCAAGGCTATGGTTTTTTCCAGTAGTCATGTATGAATGTGAGAATTGGACTGTGAAGAAGGCTGAGTGCCAAAGAATTGATGCTTTTGAACTGTGGTATTGGAGAAGACTCTCAAGAGTCCCTTGGACTGCAAGGAGATCCAACCAGTCCATTCTGAAGGAGATGAACCCTGGGATTTCTTTGGAAGGAATGATGCTAAAGCTGAACCTCCAGTACTTTGGCCACCTCATGCGAAGAGTTGACTCATTGGGAAAGACTTTGATGCTGGGAGGGATTGGGGGCAGAAGAAGAAGGGGACGACAGAGGACGAGATGGCTGGATGGCATCACTGACTCGATGGATATGAGTCTGAGTGAACTCCGGGATTTGGTGATGGACAGGGAGAGGGAGGCCTTGTGTGCTGCAGTTCATGGGGTCGCAAAGAGTCTGACACGACTGAGCGACTGAACTGAACTGAAGAGAGAATTAGTAAATAGGAAGAGGGATCTAAAGAAATCACCCAAATGTATTACAGAAAGACTAGGAGATGAAAAATATGAAAGGAAAATTAAGAGGCATTAATACATGGATAGAAAAAGTCAAACGTGTCTGATTGGAATTCCCAGATACAATGGGGGAAAATGGTCTAAATGATAATGTCTAAGAATTTCCAAGATTGACATAAATCCACAAAAAACAGAATCCACCTAACACCCCTCCCCACCCCCAGATCTTCCTGTCTGGATTCAAAGACAGCTCGAATTCTGAAGCGATGCATGAGTACAGACTAAAAGTTCTGAGGAAAGGGTACTTTCACAGTCCAAGGAGCAGAGAGAAAGGCGCCATGAAACAGAGAGGAAGAAATTCTTTATTTTTTTTCCTCCACTTAGAGTGGCAGAGCTTATTTAAAAGGTAAGTCTTAACTTCTGAAACTGCAATTCTCTTATGGCAGCAGCAGGCATACAGATTCGTAAAGATCTTAGGAAGGAATGGAAAAATTCCCCTTTTACTTTCTTTATTCTTCTGTGCCTGGTACCCGGAGACAGACCTGGTTGTATGAATTGCAGGACTTTATAGCCAGAGAACCAGAACAGGGGGAGGATTGGTAGCAGGGATAGGGCTTCCCTGATAGCTCAAGGAATAGAATCTTCCTGCCAGTACTGGAGATGCTGGAGATGCGAGTTCGATCCCTGGGTTGGGAAGATCCCCTGGAGAGAGAAATAGCAACCCACTCCAGTATTCTTGCCTAGAAAATCCCATGGACAGAGGAGCCTGGCAGGCTACAGTCCATGGGGTTGCAAAGAGCTGGACTCGACGGAGCACGCATGCACACAGGCGGAGGACCAGAAGAGGGAGAAGCCTGGAAGTAGGGGTACTGGAGTGTCAGGGAGTGGGCGCTGGCGGGAGTTCACAGGTAGGGAGGGACTCAAGGCAGAGGGATCCCTTAGTGCTGTGTGCACTTGTGGGTCCATCCCAGAGCCACACAGCATGGACCTCTCCCTAAACAGCATACCAAAGGCTTGAAGAACTTAACTGTGGGGTAGACAGACTGGCCCCTGCTGATGCACACGTAGTACAATTCAAATATCACCACTGAGACTTTGAAAACTGAACTGACATTGAAACCACAATGCACAAAAAGCAAATAGCAGTTTGCAGCTTGACCCTTACCTGGTCAATTGTCTGTTAAGGCAAACAGACAAAAACCAAAATGCAATATTCTTCTTAGAATTTGAGTAAGACCCAGAGTCTCATAGCATATAATATTCCAAATGTCTGTGATATGCTGAAAAATTAACTTGACATAGAAAGAACCAGGAAAATCTGAAAAATTCTCAAATGAAAAAGACTATCAAGATGCCAACTCTGAGATTACCCAGATGTTTCATATCAAGCAATGACTTTAAAATAGCTGTCATAACCATGTTCCAAGAAGTATAGAAATAGAAGCTATATGAAAGAACCAAATTGAAATTTTATAACTGAAAAATACAATAACCAGAAATTTGAGAACAAAATCACAGAATGTATTTAAAAGCAGAGTGGATATGACAAAGGTGAGAGTCAGTGAATTTGAAGATAGAAATGACATGAATGCAAATTATTCATTCTGAACAACAGAGGATAAAAAGACTTTAAACAATGAACAGAGCTTCAGGATCCTATGAAATACCATCAAAAGATGTATGTGCCATTGGTGTTTCCAAAGGAGATGAGACAGTGTGGTGCCACCAAAAAAAAAAAAATGTTTGAAGGAAAAAATGACTGAAACTGCCACAAATTTGACAAAAGAAAATCTTATAAATCCAATAAGTTCAGTGAGCCTGAAACAGGATAAACTCAGAGAGATTAACGCCTAGATATATCATAAACAAACTGCTGAAAACCAGAGAGAGAGAAAATTATCTTGAAAGCAGCCAGAGAAAACTGATGCATTACAGGGAACAGTGATATGAGTGACTTTAGAGAAAGCATGAAGCCCGGAAGGCAGTGGAACAACATTTTTAGTGCTGAGACCAGAATTCTATATATGGCAAAATATCTTTCAGGAATGAAAGTGAAATAGAGACATTCTCAGCTAAAGGAAAACTAAAAGACTTTATCTTCACCAGACCTACTTAAAAAACATACATACTGCACCTAACAAAATAACCTTAAAAATTTATAAAACAAAAAAGAAGACAACCATAGGGAGAAATTGATAACTGTCCACCATAATAGTGAGACATTCAGTATACTTCTTTTAAGCAACTGATGAACAATTTTTAAAAATGCAATAATTTGAATAGCACAATTAAGAAGTTTGAACCTTATACCTAGAAATAGAAGAAATGTATTTCTCAAAACATATGGACAAAGTATTAAAAATTGACCACGTGTATAAAGCAAGTCTATATAGCAAGTCTCCAAATCCAGAGAATTTATATCTTATAGATTTCATTGTCTAACAACAATGTAATGAGAGATGAATAGCAAAAATAATTTCTGTACATTTGAAATTTAAAACCACATTTCTAAAGAGTTCATGTTCTTTACTCAAAGCAATCATATGAGAGCAAAAGAATAGTACTCAACAATAAAGAAAAAATATATTCAACTGGGATGCAGCTAAAGTAGGACTTCTAGGAGAAAGCAAATTCAAATTTTGAATAAATTCTGAAAGTATATTAAAAGGAATCAAGCGGAGTATAGGAAAGAGCTCCTAATTTTTTTTTTTTCAAAGCAAAAATAAAAACACATTTTGAAAAATGAAATGAATTTAACAATAGCAGAAAACAACCCAGTTTTAAAATGGGCTAGGACTTGAGTTAGACAGGTCTCCAGAGAAGGTATACAAATGGGCAATAAGCACATGAAAAGGTGTTCAACTTCACTAATTATTAGGGAAATGCAAATGAAAATCACAATGAGATACCATTTCACATTCATTATGATGGCTACCATGGAAAAAACAAAAGGACAAATGTTAGTGTGACCTTGGGCCAGTTCTTTAGCCTCTCCAAACCTCCACGCCTTCCTGTGCTAAGTGTGGATAAGAATCCTAATTGTCCTTGTTTATAGGGTTTTGTCAGAGAAGGCAATGGCACTCCACTCCAGTACTCTTGCCTGGAAAATCCCATGGATGGAGGAGCCTGGTAGGCTGCAGTCCATGGGGTCGCTAAGAATCGGACACGACTGAGCAACTTCACTTTCACTTTTCACTTTTATGCATTGGAGAAGGAAATGGCAACCCACTCCAGTGTTCTTGCCTGGAGAATCCCAGGGATGGGGGAGCCTGGCGGGCTGCCATCTATGGGGTCGCACAGAGTCGGACACGACTGAAGTGACTTAGCAGCAGTAGCAGTGGGAGACTGGGATTGACATCTACATACTACTGTATATAAAAATAGATAACTAATAAGGACCTACTGTATAGCATAGAGAACTACTCAGTGGTCTGTGGTGACCTAAATGGGGAGGAAATCTGAGGAGGAGGGGATATATGTATGCATATAGTGGATTCATTTTGCTGTAGAACAGAAACCAGCACTACATTGTAAAGCAGCTATATACTCCGAAAAACATTAATTTTTAAAAAATGAACCACAAACACAAGATGATTTTAGAAATCATATCACAGGGACTTCCCTGGTGGTATAGTAGTTGAAAATATACCTGCCAGTGCAGGGGACGCCAGTTTGATCCTGGCCGGGGAACTAAGATTCCCACATGCTGCAGGGCAACGAAGCCCACGAGCTGCAACTGAGCCTGTGAGCTCCGCACCACAACTAGAGAAAGCCTGCACATTGCCATGAAGGCCCAGAGCAACTAGTGTGTGTGCGTGTGTGCGCGTATATGTGTGTGTGTGCATGCGTGCGTGCGCGTATATCTGTGTGTGTGTGTGTATTGGACTTCCTTGGTGGTCCAGCGGCTAAGGCTCCAGGCTCCCAGTGCAGGGGACCCGAGTTCGATGCCTAGTCAGGGAACCAGATCCCACATGCCACAACTAAAGATTCCGCATGCTGCAACTAAGACCTGGCATAGCTAGATAAATGGTTTTTTAAAAATCAAATCAAACTTTAAGTATTGTTTAAAACATCCTGTTTTTGTGTGTTTAAGAAGCAAAGCTCAAAGTGGACAATAATACTATTTGAGATGTGCGTGTAGTGAGGGAGTAGTATCCTCTACCACTCAATACTCATTAAGCCAGTGAGTATCCTCTGACTTAACACATGCTAAGCTTCAGCATTATGTTTGAGAGGAGAATAGAAACACTGAAAACCTTTAGATAGTATTGGAAAATGTTATAGTTAATTTTGTATCTGTAAAATTTTTAAGGACTATCATTAGAAGAATAGAAAAGTGATTCATAGATTCCAAAGCCCACTGGTCAGGGAAAAGATCTTAGAAAATGTTTATCAATCCAACAGGAGGCAAGAGAATAGGAAGAAAGCAGTTTAAGGAAAAATGAAAGGGATGAATGGAAAAATGAAAGGGATGAATGGAAAAATGAAAGGAAATGTGTGTGTGCATGCGTGCGTGCGCGTATATCTGTGTGTGTGTGTGTATTGGACTTCCTTGGTGGTCCAGCGGCTAAGGCTCCAGGCTCCCAGTGCAGGGGACCCGAGTTCGATGCCTAGTCAGGGAACCAGATCCCACATGCCACAACTAAAGATTCCGCATGCTGCAACTAAGACCTGGCATAGCTAGATAAATGGTTTTTTAAAAATCAAATCAAACTTTAAGTATTGTTTAAAACATCCTGTTTTTGTGTGTTTAAGAAGCAAAGCTCAAAGTGGACAATAATACTATTTGAGATGTGCGTGTAGTGAGGGAGTAGTATCCTCTACCACTCAATACTCATTAAGCCAGTGAGTATCCTCTGACTTAACACATGCTAAGCTTCAGCATTATGTTTGAGAGGAGAATAGAAACACTGAAAACCTTTAGATAGTATTGGAAAATGTTATAGTTAATTTTGTATCTGTAAAATTTTTAAGGACTATCATTAGAAGAATAGAAAAGTGATTCATAGATTCCAAAGCCCACTGGTCAGGGAAAAGATCTTAGAAAATGTTTATCAATCCAACAGGAGGCAAGAGAATAGGAAGAAAGCAGTTTAAGGAAAAATGAAAGGGATGAATGGAAAAATGAAAGGGATGAATGGAAAAATGAAAGGAATGAATGGAAAAATGAAAGGAAAAAGAACTATGTTAGGAATAAATCTAATGGTAATACATATAAGCTAGCTAAGTTCATTTTTCTTGAGATTGTCATTTAAAACTTCAGCTGTCTACTCCCTATGAGAGACATATCCAAACATCTTTTTTAAAAAGGAAAAAGGGAAAAAAGAAAAAATTCCCTGGCTGTCCAGTGGTTACGACTCCCAGCTTTCACTGCAGAGGGCCCTGGTTCAATCCCTGGTTGGGGCGAACTAAGATCCCATAGGCTGTGCAGTGCTTAGAAAGTAAAAAATAAAAGCTATGCAAAAAGATTAAACATAGGGGGAGAGAAAACACTGAGAAAATATTAACCAGAATAGAAATTTCAGATCAGAATTAACAAAAAATAGTAGCTGGATATAGAAATTGAAAAAGAAATCAGATGATTGAAGTAGCATTTCCTGAGACAGCTTCTGAGAAAACTAATTCTGAGGAGGTTTCTTTTTCTGTATTCAAATAAATTTAAGAAATGATACATTTTTTTGGTCACCCTTTTGGAACTATTCAAGGTGCATGTTTTCATATTAAAATTAACTCTTAAATTCTTAGTTATCTGTTTAACTTTAAGCCAGTATGTGTGTTTGACCATAAAGCCTTTAATTAGTTTAAGAGATGGGAGTCAGTGGGTACGAAATTTATGGGATAACTCTCAAATTGAAAGAAGAGTTTCAAGAACCAGGGTTTTAGTGACTAGAATTGAGCAGCTGATGCTGCTGAAACACTCTTTATTTGTCTTTATTATCTGCTAGTTTCTGCTATGCTTTTTTGCTTGTCAGCCTCATAATCTTTTACTGCAGACACTGTCCATGTGGGCCTTCAGCAATCTTAACTTAGCAACCTAGGACAGGACTCTTGGTTTTGTTGAATTTCCTTGTCCCCATGGACTAGGTGCTGTTTCCCTGAAGATGTGGTACCTTTATGGTCTATGAGCACAACCCTTTAGCCAGAGAGGGAGGATTTGTTAATAGGAGGAGAATAGGAAAGCTTACAGGGGCCAGAAACAAGACCATATCACTAAACATCCAATAACATCCTATAGAAGTAGTGTTCTAAGGAAGTGGCCTTGAGAAATACTGCTGGGGATTCTAGTGTATATGGATAGTGTATACAGATAGTTGGAGAAGGAAATGGCAACCCACTCCAGTACTCTTGCCTAGGAAGTCCCATGGACAAAGTCTGAGCCTGGTGGGCGAGAGTCCGTAGGGTCGCACAGAGTTGGACACGACTTAGCAACTGAGCACACGTACAGATGGTGGTAATGTCTTAACTGCGGAAGGATGCACAGAAGAAAGAACCAGCTTGGGGTCTGTGTGTGAGGAAGGTTGGGAGGATAAAACATGCTGAGCTCATTGTTGTTTAGTCGCTCAGTTATGTCTGACTCTTTGTGACCCCATGGACTGCAGCATGCCCGGCTTCCCTGTCCTTCGCCATCTCCCAGAGCTTGCTCAAACTCATGTCCATTGAGTTGGTGGTACACATCCAACCATCTCGTCCTCTGCCGTCCCCTCCTCCTGCCTTCAATCTTTCCTAGCATCAGGGTCTTTTCCAATGAGTTGGCTCTTCGCCTCAGGTGGCCAACGTATTGGAGCTTCAGCTTCAGCATCAGTCCTTCCAATGAAGAACATTCAGGATTGATTTCCTTTAGGACTGACTGGTTGGATCTCCTGCAGTCCAAGGGACTCTCAAGAGTCTTCTCCACCACCACAGTTCAAAAGCATCAATTCTTCAGTGCTCCGCTTTCTTTATGGTCCAACTCTCATATTCATACATGACTACTGAAAAACCATAGCTTTGACTATACAGACTTTTGTTGGCAAAGTAATGGATCTGCTTTTTAATACACTGTCTAGGTTTAGCTGAGCTCATTAGACTGGACATTTTTCAGTTGTTGTGTGTTGGAAGATTTAGGGGCCCAAGGACTGTAACTCTGTCTTGAAGTTGCCTTGCCCAGTGCTGTGGATTGCAGTAGGAGTTCAATAATGCTGAGTGGATATGTGAATTAACTGTGATTAATTTGTCATTTTCACAGATTAGTAAAATTGGAGATGAGATTCATTTTATAGAAGAGGGCACTAAAGCCCAAAGTGGTTGATTTGCCCAAAATAGCCCTGTTCTGTCAGAACTGAGCCTGAACATAGGTCTGGTGTGTCTTCCCAAGGCTGCTGTGTCCCCCTCTGCAGGTTGTCCCTTGCTGAGGAGACCTGAATTGGGGCTGAAATTCAGTTTATTCTCCACGTGCCAGACTTGGTGGTCTCACCTCCTTCTGTCTATTTGAGGTAAAGCCTTTTTCTGATTTGTTCACCCAGAGGGGCTGCCCTTTTCTGGGTTCTTTTGCCCTGAAGGGTTTTTACAGTTCACACAAAGGCAGATTTAAAACCCTCTTCTTTTGGCCCAAATCTGGTTTCATAACTAGGCAAACCAGGTAACCATCACTCTGCTTCCAAGTAGTGTTATCCTGGGATTATTGCCTTCTCCTGAATCTTGAAGGCATTTCGCTTTGCTGCGTAGTCTCTCCTGTTCCGTGTACCTACCCTTCACGCAACCATGTCAAGACACTAGGTGCTATTTTTATGTGTGATGGCATGTATATACATGGCATGTATAACATACTGGGTTTTCCCCCCTACTCCCTTGTTTATAGTTTAAGTACCACTCCACATGGATTTAAAATTATTTGTTTCTTTAATTTAGCCTATGCTTTTAGTTTAACCAGTTCTTGATCCTAGTTTTTGTGCTTTGATTAGTCTCCTTTTTCATCTTAACTCCTGGGTAACCTCTTACCAGAATTTGTGCATTTTTCTTTGGGGAGGCAATTTGGCCTAGTGAAATGAGCATAATACTGCAAATTAGAGGACTCTAGTTTTACCCATTTGGCTCAACTATGTACGTTTACTTATTTCCTGTTAACTGTTTTGTGTTTTTAAAATAGACATTGTAAGACTAGTATGACTTTCCTTAGTTTTCTCAGCATAACTGCAGTAATAATTTGTAAAACCCTCTACATAACTGGATTAAAGATTTGTAAAACTCACAGTTAATAGCATATGACTGAAACGCTCTTCTTTTGCAGTATGTGAGAATATCAGAATTGTTGTTGTTCTGACTAAATCGTGTCTGACTCTGTGACTTAGTGGACTGCAGCATGCCAGGCTTCTCTGTCCTTCACTGTCTTCTGGAGCCTGCTCAGACTCATGTCCATTGAGTCAGTGATGTTATCCAACCATCTCATCCTCTGCCACCCGCTTCTCTTGCCCTCAATCTTGCCTAACATCAGAGTCTTTTCCAGTGAGTCGGCTGTTTGCATCCAGAGCTTCATCTTCAGCAGCAGTCCTTCCAGTGAGTATTCAGGGTTGATTTCCTTTAGAATTGACTGGTCTGATCTCCTTGTAGTCCAAGGGATTCTCAAGAGTCTCCTCCAGCACCATAATTTGAAAACATCAGTTCTTAGGTGCTCAACCTTCTTGATGGTCCAACTCTCACAACCATACATGACTACTAGAAAAACCATAGCTTCGACTATATGAACCTTTGTCAGCAAAGTGATGTCTCTGCCTTTTAGTACATTGTCTAGGTTTGTCACTTCCAATATGGTACTGGGAAAGAGCAGAGAAATAGCTCCAGAAAGAATGAAGAGGCTGGGCCAAAGCAGAAATCATGTTTAGTTGTGAGTATGACTGGTGGTGAAAGTAATGTCCAGTGCTGTAAAGAACAGTATTGCATAGGAACCTGGAAGGTTGGGTCCATGAATCAAGGTATATTGGACGTGGTCAAGCAGGAGATGGCAAGAGTGAACATCGACATTTTAGGAATCAGTGAAATAAAATGGATGGGAATGGGCAAATTTAATTCTGATGACTGTTATATCTACTACTGTTTGCAAGAACCCCTTAGAAGAAATGGAGTAGCCCTCACAATCAACAAAAGAGCATCAGAATACCACCAGTTAAAAAATAGTTTTCTTTGCTTTTTATTTTAATTAATTTACTTATTTAGTATAATTTTAATTGTTGTAAATGCATATAACGTAAAATTTACCATCTTAACCAAGTTTAAGTGTAAATTTCAGTAGTATTTGCAACCATCATGATCATCGATCTTGAGAATTCTTTTCATCTAGCAAAACTGAAGCTCCAGCCCCATTAAACAGCAACTGCCTATTACCCTCTTCCCCTCAGAAGACCATCTCCTTCCTGTCAGTGTGAATTTGACCGCTCTGGGTACCTCATACAGCATTTGTGTTTTGGGGACTGGCTTATTTCACTTAGTGCAATGACCTAAACTTTCATTCATGTTGTAGCATGTGTTAGAATTTCTTTCCTTTTTTAAGCTGAACCATACCCCGTTGCACGTCTGCACCAATTCTTATTTCCACCAACAGTGCTCAGGGGTTCTAATTTCTCACATTCTGACCATTGCTTGTTATAGTTCTGTTTTGTCCTAGAGTAGCCATCCAACTGGATGTGAGGTTTTCTTTGGTATTCTTACAGAATAAATTCTGATTCAAATACACTGAGCTAGACCTGGGACTGACAAGTTGACTTCGTACTCAGCATCCTGAACAAAATAAAGTGGCTGGCTCTGAGTGTCGTCAGGAGGCAGTTTGTACTAAGGGGTGAGGAGGGAGAAGGCTGTCATCTATGATAGGATGATGTATATGGCTTATTCTTTACTTTCAGGAAAAAAAAAAAGAGGTAGGGCAAGAAGCATTCCTTCCTGCCATGTTTCATTCTCATGAAACCAGGCGAAGAGTTCTCGTACCACTTAAATGGTCAACATTCACTAGTTGCCTTGATGACATACTTGGTCTCACAGTATTCAGTAAAAGTTTTCTTCGGCAGGTTTTAGTACTTGACCACAAATATAATAATTTTTATTACTTCCTATAGTATTGTTTTTCTGCTCAATAAGGAAATAGTAAATGGTATCTAAACCCTGTGTAAACAGTAGTATGTTCTTGATCATCATGCAGATATGATAATTACCCTTTCTTACTATGATGCTATGCAACATCGAAATGGTGGCAGAAGGGTACTGAAAAACCAAAGGGCTGGAAAGCATGATAGAGTGGACTGAGACTGGTCTACACTCGGAAGCGCCACCTGTGCCTGTGCCTGTCCCCCAATTCCAGAGGCCAGGGTCTCAAGGAATTCCCAGTGGGTCCTGGAGACCGTAATTCCCAGTTAGCTGAGGGTAACTTATTAGCACGGCTTTCTCTTAATCTTTAGTTTCTATCCTGAGTTGGCTCTGATTTGCTGCCAGGTTATCACCTGGCCTTTAGCTTTTTCCTCCTTATTCTCTACTTTCCCTTCTCTGTCATTCGTCACTTGTTTTACCTTTCCCCAAAGTTAAAACAGAACTCAGGTGAACGGTCAGTTCTCTATAAAATAGAAGGTGGGTGAACATGCTTGTGTTGCTTCTCAAGCAAACTGGAGGAGAAGGGAACCTCAGAGGTTTGTGAAATACAGCAGTGAATGGATTACTCAGAATTTGGCTTGTTAGCCTTGCTATACTTTGTGATTGTTAATGGTGAATGCAAGGAACGTGTAGAAAATGTATAGGGAAGAATCTGACTTCTATCACAGAAAACTGTTGCAAATTATGCTACTTCTAAAGAAAGCAAAACAGAAGGACAAAGGCTACAAGCTGTTTAATACAAGATTTTTTATTTGGCTTTTAAAAGTGATTTTTTTTTTTAAGCTGAAAGACATGTTATCTGCAAGATGGAGTTTTGAAAATCACAATCTCTGAAGACATCATTAACTTTCTCCTTGGGCTCTCCTTGGGCTACAGATATGTAGCTTTTAGGAGCCTAGAGTTTCATAGTAAATCCAACATTATGCACCATCTTGATCTGGGGTGACTGTCAGAGAATTGGTTTTTAAAGTGATTTTCGAAATAAAAGCAAACCGCTTCATTCTCTGGTTCACCCCCACCCTGTAAAATTCCCCACTCTGTGTGATGGCTTCTGTACTGCGTTGGTCCTGAGACCAGCCCAGCTCCATGCGGGATGTTCTGTTGCTCTTTCAGCATAAGCAGGTCTATTGTGATATTTATCTGAATTCAAACAAGGCTAATTAAAAGAGCTGCTGACAGTTGTTGTGATCTGACTTTGACTGCAGCTTGATGGTCATTATGGGTAAATAATGAACCAGGTCTGCAAATGTAGCAGCTGCCAACTTGGGATAGAAGAACGGCTATTGCTTCCAATTTAAGGATCTATCGACCGCTTCCCTTCTCCCTGCAGATCTTCTGCAGAAAACTAATGTTTTCTGCTGCCGCGTATTGTGGTTTCAGCTGTTTCAGATAGAGCCTATAATTTCCTTCTTTAATATTTAACTTAGGACATTATTAGCTTTCAGAGTTAACAACTTTTCTGTTTTGAAGAAGTTCAGCTTTGTCCTTGTGTGTCAATATCTAGCTAACCAGCTGTAGTTTATTTGTATGTGTTTAATTTGTATTATATAGGAAGGAGTCTGAAAGAGCGAGGTGTAGCTTTATGAAGATGTTTCAAAATCCTACATAGTTTTTACTTGTTCTTTTAAGAGAAACATGTCCCTTGCTTTTGTTTTCTTATCGATGGACACCTCCTGCCAAACCTGTTTCAGGTTTTGTTCACTGATTCAGTGACTTATGAAATATTTGATACAAAGCTCCATTGATCAGAGGAACTGCAGTGACTTACATTAAAATATGATACTGAATATATTGTCACTGTATCATGAACTTTTCCTTGTACTATTAGCATGTCAGAGCAGGTGCATTAAAGGTAAGAGAAACACATTGTGTTCATATATTAATATAGTCCCTTGAAGATTTCCCACACATAAAACAGGGCATCTGGATTTGAAAGTCACAGTCTAGAATTTAACACCAGCTAGTACTTAACAGCACATCCTAGCATTTGTTCACCTGCCATGGAGAAGGCTGCCTGCATTATGTAAAGGCTGAAGAGACACTGGTGCTTTGTGCATAATGCAGCAGAGCTTCAGGATCTTGCTGGGAGGAAATGATCCCAAACATGCCCCTGAAAGACAAGTCTTATTTTGAAAAATAATGATGAAAAATTGCTTATTTCTCCATGTATTTGTGTCTGTGTTTATTGCAGGAAGAACTCCAGAATAGTGCAGTGACTTTCTGCTTTTCTGTTTCCAGCTTGGATAAAGCCAGCAATAGTGTTAACAAGGGGTTATGTTATGCTGGCTTATGTTAAACCAGATCACCCCCTAACATGTGCAGAGCCATTCATCTGTGTCACCAAAACCCAAGAGGACATCTGACATGGGCTCTGAAACAGAAACAGTGATCACTTACAAATCAAACATGGCACGCTCTAAACTGATTGTGCACGGCAATCTTTTCTAGAAAGGACCACTAATTGAACATGATAAAGTGTAAAGTTAATTAACACCCTTAAATTTGGTGATTACTTTCACGGGACTATATTGTTCGTTGAGTAGCAGCTTTCTGTCCCAGCTGTCGCCTTTTTCAGCGAATGTCGCTGGTAAACAATAGAGACACCATAACAAGTCGTAAATGGTCCCTGTGACAGCAGCCCCTTGTGAGGCTGCATCTGTAGAAAATGATTAGAACAATTGCATTTTAAAGACGGCTCACATTGCAGCCCAAGTCCCATCGGCCCTCTTCTTGATCCCTTCTGATGGCAGACTGGTTAGAACATTTAAGTTCTTTTGAGTAAATTAAGTGATTTACTACATTTTGCTATATATCAATGAGAATGCTTTCGTGGCAGGATTTTTACAGTATTGAAGACAAATCTAACTCGATTGTACTCTTTAGATTGCCATCTCTCCCTTCTCTGCTTTTTGAAGATTTCTTTCCAATAGCCATTGGATTGAAAATGACCTCCTTATTTGTGACTTATAAATGGTTATTCTAAGTTGTCTATGCTTGCATAATAGTTTTTTTATTATGAGCTGAACTCCTGGTTCAGCTTCTCATTAAGGCTAAATTCCATATTTCAGTTCTTTGCTGCTGTTAGGCCAAAGACTTTAACATGTTCAAACTGAGTAGATTTACTTTTTGTTATATTTGAATTTTTTGTAACACCAGGGTAGAAACTGTGTTCAGTATCTTTCCAATGTACTCTTTCATTTGAGTTTCAAATTTAAATATGGCAAGTGTTTTTATATCACCATTTTCAGATGGAGCAACCAAGATCAAAAGGTGTAAGTGGTCCAAGTGGTGTGACCCTCACTCCAGGTCACTTAACGCAGATCACATGTTCATTTTTCAAGTCTTCATGATAGTGTCTCCATACTTGTGTACTTATGTACATGCATATTTATTTAGCAATAAGTGAGAATGCCATTATCACATGTGGAGAATCAGGCCATTTCAAAGTAAAAACATTGTGTTATTTAATAAGTTAGAAAACATTGTCTTAGTATTCTTGGTCATTTTATTAAATCATTGATTTCTTCTCTGCTTACCTCCTAAAAAGCCAGGGATCATTTATCAGACACATGCTGGATGCTAAGATTCAAACAGTTCATGTCCATAATAATCTTATCAAGACCCCAGAAAAATCATTGATTAGTATCAGTGCTTTATCAGAGATATCACTAGGAATGTCACAGTAATAGAAAAAGGGGGTCATGGTCATTCACTGCTTCTCAGAGTTAACCTGAGATGAATCTTTGTTTAAATATTTATTTCATTTATTATGTATTTATTTGGCTGCACCAGATCTTAGTTACAGCACGCGTTCCCTGACAAGGGATCGAGCCCAGGTCCCCTGCATTGGGAGTGCAGAATCTTCGCCAGTGGACCATCAAAGAAGTCCCCTGAGTCTAGAAAGATAAGCAGGAGTTAGACAGGCAAAGAAGAAAGAGAAGGACATTTCTTAAGAAGGAACGCCCAGGAGAGGCATGGATGCATGAAAATCCATTGCACATGACAGCCGCTGAAAAGGGTTTCCAGCATGCATTGCATAGTGCAGTTTGTTGCAGGGATAGGTGAGGAAACCAGAGAAGTGGTTAGAGTTCATTAAAAAGAAAAAAATTCGGAAACCAGTTACAGAGAAAGAAGAGAAACAGAAAGTTACTGCTTCCTGTAACTAAAGAAAAGGGGGGAAAATATAGTAATTATGAAGTTCTCTTTTTTCAGAAACATAAACATTTAAGTACTTCAGAAAAAAGAAGCTTTTCCTTAATGGAAAAAGAAACTGAGACTATATAGAAATAGTAAGGAATAGTTATTACTGTCTCTGGCTACTGGTTATATTCATGTTGATGCATGACTTGAAACTTAAGCCCATTTTGGTTCTTCTGTCAAATGCCAAAGATTAGGATAAACATAAATATTAGAATGAGGTTATTAATGTTGACTTATATTACAGGTACAAGACTAAGGTTAGCCACAAAAGGATATAAAGAAGGAACTGAATTTTAGCTCAGTTTACCTTGAAAAAAATTATCACTACTATTTTGTAAAAATATGAAGAACACTGTCCATTACTTTATTTAGTCTCCTGCATAAAGTTTCAAATGATAATATTTTAAGCATGTAACTTATTTCAAGGAAAAGTTATATTTTCCTTGAGACTGCTTTATTCCTCTCCCAAATAGGATTTGCCCTAAAACAAAACAAAACCTGATATCTGTATTTGAAATTCATTGTGAAATCTTACAGTTTCATTTTGGTATTTGTTCTTAATTCTCATTTTCAGTTTTCTGATTGTTTCATTCCACTAAGCAAGCTCAAATCTGTTGTGAAGAGAGGTAGGGTATTATGTGCATTTAGATAACAGGCAGAACTCACTGTCTGTATATAAAACAAACAAAATTACATGCTCAAGTTACTTGAAACTGCTCTGAACACAATTTACAAATGGGTTCAGAATACTTGTGTTCTTATCAAAGTTTTCATAAGCCTACCCACAGTTGACAGCAAGACCGTTACTCTCTGAGATCAATTTCTTATTTGATTTTCACTCTTTCTCTCTCTGAGAATCAGTATTCTTTTGATGATGAGGTTGAAAAATAGAAGGAAAGGGAGAGTTGGTCTTTGGTGGTGATTGTCTTCATCCATCTGACACATGGTATGTGATGCTACCTTTTGGCATTTACTTCTGAGTATGTTTCTCTTTTTCCTAATTATTTGTTAGACTTTTTGAGAGCAAAGACTATGTTTTATACCTATCATGACCTTACATTTTAGACTTTCTGGAACATTTGTATTTCAGATATTCTCCTGATACCAAAAAAGAGGTCCCAATTTTTCATTCAGAAAATATGCTTACTCCTTGAATCTTTGTACCTAGCACCAAGATCTATCAAGCTGTTAGAAGGACTGATAGATATTTCCTGCTGATATTTTCTTCTTTGAACTTCTTGCGGTTGTTTGTATACCTTTCCTGTAGCTTGCATACCTTTCCTGTAGCTTGCATCTAACAGTCTTTTATTATTTACATTTGCATTTGTCTTACCTCTTTTCCTGTCTCCATCCACATGCACCCACACACTGCCACAAACACTAGCTGTCAAACTCCTTGGGTGCAAGGACTGTTTCTTAGCCATTCTTGGTTGAGAACTACTGAGGAAAGGATTTCAGATGGTCACATTTTTTTGTCAACTATAAGTAGGAGTGGAAGGAAGGTAAGAAGGAAGGTAGTATAACGGGGAGGGGTGATTTAGGGTCTTGGATTAAAGTGCTTCTCCACTGTAAGGTTGATTGAAATCAAACTGCTACCAAGAGAAGTGATAGATATCTATCACTTTATAGGCAGGGTAGTCAGCCACGCATTTTGAATGGTTTGGGCGTTTCCCTTTTCATTTGTCTGTACGAATGCATTCAGTTTTTCTGATCCTAGGGCCATAGGAGAGAAACACAGACGACATCATCACAGGAAAGCATTAGATAAACCATCAACGGCAACTACAAGTCTTTAGGCTTGTCAGATTTAATTACTGTCGTTACATGAAAGAATTCATTTGTTAACTCTTTTCTCTAATCTGAAACTTTTACTATATTATTTGCGTAAAATGAAACCTGCTTCAGTTTTGTGTGTTAATATGATGATGTGGGAAAGTGTATGTGTATGAACTTGAGAATCCAAAATTACAGAATGTCAAAAGCTTAAAAGTAACTCAGTGATAATCTTGTCTAATCATCTCACTTTACCTGTGAAAAAACTTTCTAGAACGACAAATGCTTTGCATGTCTATGGGAGCAGCTCTTGCATGTACTGTAGTCACTCATTTCCTGGCTCCCCTTTTGCCCCTTTCTCTTTCTGGAACACATACTGTATTTACTAAGCATCTCTTATGGACTGGACACTGGGTATACAGGGTGAATAGGCCAGAGTTGCTACTCTCCTGGAGCTAATTTTAATGTGGGGAATTCAAATCAGAAACAAATAAATAGAAGTATTAACATAAACAGATGGTAATCAGTGCTGTGAATAAAATTAAATCTGGAAAAGGGGATAGAGAGTGGCTGGGTGCCATTTTAGATGGTTATGTTACGGAGAATCTCGGGAAGGCCTCTCTAAGGAGGTGAATTTTGAGAAAAAACCTGAATGAAATAAAGGAAACAAGTATTAAATACCTAGGAAAAGAGCATTCCAGGAAGGACTAGCAAGCGCAAGGCTTTGAGAAGGGAACTTACTTGACCTGGTTCAGGAGCAGAAGGGAGGCCAGGTGGCTGGAAAGCGGTGAGTGCTGAGGAGAATGGTATGAAACGAGCCAGGAGAGGTAGCCAGGGGCCACACCATGTACCGCTTTGTAGGACTTTGGATTTTATATTGAGGCTGATGGGCCACTTAGGAGGTTGGAGAGGAGGGAGGAACCATGAACTAGATTTATACACTTGACCCTTGAACACCAGGACATCTACTTATGTGCAGATTTTTTTCAGTAATAAGTATTTCTGTACTATACGGCCCATGATTGGTTGACTCTTTGGATGCAGAGGGCTGGCCATAAATTAGACTCAGATTTTCAACTGCATTGGGGGTGGGGGTCAGTGCTCCCCATCTCTGTATTATTCAAGGGTCAGCTATATTTTAAAAAGGATCCCTCTGACTGTTGTATGGAGAATAGGCTTTAGAGGCAAGAGTTGAAGAGAGACCGGGTAGGACCTGGCTGTTGCAGTAATTCAGGTAAGAGATGGTGATGACTCAACTCAGGTTTGGTGATGGTTAAGGAGAGAGGGGGCTGGTTCACAAGTGTATGATAACTTCTTAGGATTGGGAACACATGTTATTCATCTGTCACTCTAGGGCTTAGCCCAGGGCTTGATTTTTAGTAGGTTAATTTTGTTGAATGAATAAGACCAAACGAATGCAGCTTTCTTGTCACTTTCCCACATTGTGTTGCTTTTGAAAGATTTTTACAAGAGGTCTTCACTGTAATCTTAATGTCACTGGCTATGGACTACTTTAGTAGTTCTTAACTTCAACCAGCCTGCTTCCATTATTTATAGAATTGGCTCAAGCCAGCCACTATTTAGCCAGAGAGGCTAAAATTATACTAGAGCAGACAGCTTAGATAACCAAATAGGAAAGGACTCAAGATATTATATAGGTGAAGAAAAAAACCACTCTGAAAAAGCTATTAATGTTTTCCTCTTTTATACACAGAACCTCAGAGAAGTGATTTGTTTATAATTTGTTTATAATAACAACATAACCAGCACATCCCCAAACCAGGTATTTCATCTCTAGATCCTTTACTGTTTGTACCATGATCATAAATTAATTTATTGAACAACTATCTGTTGAATGTGATAGATAATGGAGTGCTGACATAAGCATGACCCAAATGCTCCCCTTGTAAGTGTTTACGGTGTCATGGAGGAATCAGGTGAGAAAGTCAAAGGTTTTAATAATGTGTGCAAATCCTGTAATACAATTAGCATAGAGCATATTTCGGTCTTGTATATATAATACAATTACTAAAATATAAGCTAAAATAAATACTCCCAATAGTCTAGCAGCTGCCTGGTTATATATTCCATATTTTCCTATTTTGGGGAGTGGATCTGATTTAAAATGCATGGCAGAGTAATAAAGTTAGTTTATTATTCATAGACATAAAAATATATACAATGTCTTCTGAAATCCAGGAGATTGTCTTATATAGCTTTAGAGTTTCAGCTGTCTCTATGTTATTTCAAAACTTGAAATCATTGCATTTATTTTGGGATAACTTCAGTTCAGTCTCTCAGTCATATCTGACTCTTTGTGATCCCATGGACTGCAACACACCAGGCTTCCCTGTCCATCACCAACTCCCAGAGCTTGCTCAAACTCATGCCCATTGAGTTGGTGATGCCATCCAACCATCTCATCCTCTGTCGTCCCCTTCTCCTCCTGCCTTCAATCTTTCCCAGCATCAGCGTCTTTTCCAGTGAGTCAGTTCTTCCCATCAGGTGGCTAAAGTATTGGAGTTTCAGCTTCAGCATCAGTCCTCCCAATGAATATTTAGGACTGATTTCCTTTAGGATTGACTGGTTTGATCTCCTTGCAGTCCAAGGGACTCTCAAGAGTCTTCTCCAACATCACAGTTCAAAAGCATCAATTCTTTGGTGCTCAGCTTTCTTTATAGTCCAGCTCTCACATCCATACATGACTACTGGAAAAACCATAACTGACTAGACAGACCAGGTCTTAATTTTGTCATTGCAATAGGACTATGCTTGATAGTGACATATGGTTAAAGGAATACATGTGGAAAGTTAGAATGTGGTCCCAGGGAATGCCAAAACTTTAGAATTACCCAGTTTGGCCAGACCCTTACATTGGAATATAGATTATGATAAAATCGGAAATAATTACATCACGTAATGAGAGAAGGAAAGAGTGGAAATACCACAGACTTAGGAATTAAAAGATGAATTATTCTTTCTTTTGTGGTATTCTCTTAAATAACTTATTTTTCCTTTTGAAATATGTGTTTGAACAAGTGAGAAAGTATACCTGTCAAAAGATTAACCAGCTGAGAGCCATTGTCAGCATTAATTTTCCTTTAATAAATGACTCTCTGAAGCTATTTAGCAGCCTGTAATCTAGATACAAAGCTGTTGACCTATGATGGATAGTGCTGGGTTTGTCTGTAAGCTTTGACTTCAATCGTCTGCTTAATTTCTCCTGGTCAGATCAACAGGATTTGGAGTAAGGGTGGTTATGTGGTTTGAATTAAAATAGCCATAGAAATTGAGCAAAATGATTGTAAAACATTAATGATCCACCATCTTGGTGAAGTAAATTAGAAACTAACAAAATGACAGTCACTTAAACTTCACCATTATCAGAATGTTCAAATGACACAGATAAGCTAATTAAAAGCATTTGTTCTAATTGGGTTTTTGTACATAATCAGTTCCATAGTGTGTCTGAAAATATTGTGAAATAATGTAATTTAACCATATGTAAGCATCTCAGACTTTCATAGCATGTGGGCACTTCCTCTTCCAAGATTGTTTGGCTAACATAATGCTGACTTCTCTTCCTTTTAATAATTAGTTAAAAATAGCATAAACTGTAAAACAGAAAGGCTATCAGTTTGTGAAATGTTCACAATTAGAATGAAATAAAGATCTCCTCATTCGGCTTTTTATGTATAAAACCTGTATTTCATTGAATAAATTAAATTTAAAAGTAGGCCATTACTTGCAGCTGTCTAGTCTAATAGCCAGGTTTGATACATAGCACAAATAGTTACAGTTTCTTTATTCCTAGCTATACTATAAATAAGTTGTAAAGGCAGAAATTGTACTAATATAGTTCTTTCACATACTTGCCTGGTTTTGAACAACAAAACCTAACCTGAAAATTATGAATTAAGATTTTTTTCTAATGCTAAAAGCAATAAATAATACTCTTGGTTTTATTTTATAGTTAATATTAATATAGATGAGTGAAGCTCCCCCCTACTTCCTTTTTAAGACAAGTCTAGGCCATATTTTTTGTGTTGAAGTAGAATTTGCTTCTCCAGTCATTTCCATTAGTGAACATACTTCAGACTTTGAGAGGCTGAGGAGTGGCCAAACCATGGATAAAAGTTTATTTCTTCTTCCCGTCATATCACTAGGAATGAACTGCCCAAAAGGTGTATAGGCATACCTTGTTATACTGCTCTTTACAAATATTGGGTTTTTCCATTAAACACAGAATGGGTACGCAACAATCCTACTGTATAGCACAGGGAGCTATATTCAATATCCTGTGATAAGCCATAACGAGAGAGAATATATATATGTATAACTGAGTCACTTTACAGCAGAAATTAACAAGACATTGTGAATCAACTGTACTTCAACAATAAAATAAATGTTTGTTTAACAGAAAGAACCAACATTGTGGTAACCTTGACGTGTCAGGTGATACTTAGCATTTTTAACAATAAAGAATTTTAAAATTGTGAATGCATTTTTTTAATAGACATAATGCTATTGCCCATGTAGTAGAGTACAGAATAGTGCAAATATAAATTTTATATGCACTGAAAAATCTAAATATTCATGTGACTCTCACCTGATTACAATATTCACATTACGGGGGTGACTTGGAACTGAACCCACAGAATCTTCAAGATATGGATGCTTGTATAGCAGGAGGAAAAAGAAAAATCAAGTAATAGCTAGAAAGTGCACATCAGAATAATCAGTCTAACTAAGCAATTGTTTTCTTTACCTTAAAAAAGAATCTTTCCATCTGAAATGCCTACTTGTTTATGGGAGAAAAAGACAAGTCCCTCTCTTTGTTGGTCTCATCTGTAGATAGTGCACAGAGAGGGAGTGAGTGAGCCAGAGACCCCAAATCCAAACCTGGGCAGCTGACCCCATGGCTGTTCCCATGGCACAGGTACTGGTCAGGGTACAGGTCATCTTTTTCACGGGTCATCTTTTTACTGAATAGGTTTTTCAGGAGAATAAGAGATGCATGGAAATAATAAAATTCACATTTCAAATTCCCATGTTACTCCATGTTCCTGAAGAAAACTTGAGATGAGTTGAGTTCGACTGAATCTGTGTGTTGCCTTTGGCTTATGAGTAACCTTCTTAATACCTGACAATTAAAATATTCCAGGAGAGATTTATGCCTGATACAAATACAACTTGGAGGCAAGGTTTTTGATTTGGTTTGGAATTTTCTCTGATTTTATAATCTACTTAAACACTTGAAGAAATGTATCCCTCTGCTTCTATCCCTTTACCCCCAAACCATTCAGGTGTGGGAGCCGCTCGCTCGGGGAACCTCACGTTTATGGTAGGAGGAGTCGAAGAAGAATTTGCTGCCGCCCAAGAGCTGCTGGGGTGCATGGGCTCCAATGTGGTGTATTGTGGAGCTGTTGGGACAGGGCAGGTAACGTTTTCACATCACTGACACTGACTTATGATGTAAAATCAGCTAATGTTCTTTCTTTCTTTCCTGACGACAATCTGATTCTGCCTTACTCTGTTCAATCTATGGATTTTTTTGTTTGCTCAGATTTTCTTAAATTAGAAAAAATTAGTTTTCCATCATTCCTACTGGAAGTAAGCAGAGATCAGCCAGTTAATTTAAAAAGATGTCAAAAGTTCCTTCATTTCAGACTTTGACATATTTGCCCCAGCGACCACTGAAATTATCCTTAAAATGGCTTCTGTGTGAAGTGCTCATGTTGTCTGATTTGCTGTTACCCTCCCTCTAACTTTGTAATTGCTTGCCACAGCTCTGTTTGTAGTACTGTTGGGTAGAAGTAATGTATGCACTTTAACTTAAAAAAAAAAAAGACAATTTTCATTAAGAAATGTGCTGTTATTTTTCTGGTCAGATAGAGGTGAATGATCACATTGAATCTTGAAGTCAAACAGGTTGTCCCCCTCCCACCCAATACTCACAACTCCTCTTCCTGCTTCGTCCTGGTCACTGGTCCCTTTTTTTTGAATCATCATATTCAGGACTATACTGTGCTCTTTGATACATCTGTTGTCTCCATTCTTCCAGTCAGTCTCCAGTTTCTGATTCTAGCTTCAGTGGCACTCATTGCTCTCTCTCCATCCAGTCCACACATTACCTGGTCTAGTCTTTCACTGTGTCATGCCTTGTTGACTGCTCGCAGGGCCTAGTGGATCTCTGGACACTGGGTTTACCCCTCTGCCAACACTATAGCCAGAACTAATCAAGACGTTTGTGTCCTTGTAGAGTTCTCAGTTCTGACACTTTATGTCGATCTCTGTTTCCTACCATGTCAAACTCGGACACTCCATTCCAACTCCCGGACACTGTATTCTAGCTTCTGGACACTCTGTTCCAGCTTCCGTAGCTCCTGACCCAGTCTTAAACTGTAGCTCTTGACCCGGTCTGAAACTGTCAAACTTCTTCTCATTCCTTAAAACCACTGCCCAGAAATCCATTTCCTTACTGTTCTCAAGAATATCTCATACTCTTAGGTATGAGATACTTACTTTTTCTCCTGGTCTCCTCCTTTCCTTCTCTTACTATTTAAATCCTGCCTGACCTTCTGAGAGATGGTTTCAGGTTTCACTTCCTTTCTGCTCCTGCCCTCAGTGATCTGGTGTCTCTGAACTCCTCCTGTCTCTGCCTACAGCTTCTCCCATGCAATTTGCCACTTAGTTGTGTTTGCTTGTTCACCGCCTGTTCATTCAGTGTGTTACTACTGTTTCCCCGGTTAGGATGTCAGCCCCATTCCTGAAGGAACAGTTGTGCCACATCAGTCAGTATTCCCTGTCGTGTCTGCACCAATGGGAGTAACTTGGTCACCTACACTTCACGGTTCTTCCCTGGTGCAAGAGACACCCCCACCCCCGTCAGCTCTGGGAGCTTGTCTTAGGCTTGGAGGGAGGTTTGCAACACCAAATGCCTTTTCCTGCTTGAGAGAATCAACAGTTGAATGCTCTTACTTTTAGAAATATGTAGAATTGGGTGAAGAAATCTTCCTGTGAGTTACGGCTTGAAAATAAATATATTTAATATGTACTCAATTTGTTTTCAGGCTGCGAAGATCTGCAACAACTTGCTGTTAGCTATTAGTATGATTGGAACTGCTGAAGCTATGAATCTGGGAATCAGGTTTGTTGAATAGTATATTTTCATATACTAACAATTTTTACGAGCTTTCCAATTTGATTTTCTGATGTTGAAAACAAATGTTCATGAGAGATAAATGAGTTGATCCAGAAACATTTTGAAAGTATTTCATTATTGAACTTTAATAGACTTTGCTTGTTGGACAACCAATAGGACCCTGGAGAGCATGAATACTCTGCCCTAAACCATAAAATGTATTGTGCTGTATATTTGAAGTTACATTATCCTTTTTATATTGGGAGCTCCATTTCTTCTATTATGTCACAATGCAAGAAACACTTTTACTATAAAATTTAAACAATTTTTGGCAGTGTAGGACAAATTTGTATAAAATACAGTTTTAATGTATAGTGAATTAGGCTACCATGTGACTGGTTTTATGTATTTATTTAAAATAGAGTCCCCAGTATCTACACTAAAAGGACCCTTGGTTATTTATTCTCAGGATAAACTGGATGGCATTCATAAGACTGCATAGCATAACTCTTCATTTTAACTTGCCTAGGGTTTTACATTAAGATTTTATATTATCCTTACCTTACATTAAAAATATATCTTTTCATTGAAATAAAATGGCATTCATGCTTTGCTGAAATTGATTTAGGAATTCAGTTTTTCCTACGATGGAGATCATCCTTTAAATGCTTAAGGTTAATGCCTTAATTTTAGTCTTTAATCTTTTGGGTTAGGAATTCTAAATATGATTAATCACCTAATTAATTTTTTGGATGTTTTGTATTTCATGAATATAATATATATTTCTTATTTTAGAAAATGCTTAATAAGAAAGATGCTTTTATTCAAGTGTTTTCTTCACACTTCCCAGAACTGCTTGCCAAATATATTACAAATCAGAGTAGTGTTTCATATCATAGCTTTTGATAAAAGTAATAAAAGAGCCAAAGTACTTGAGATATTTTTTAAAACACAGTAATGGATTCACATTTCCTCTTAATTACCATATCAAGATGCTGTTGTTTTATTGAATTGCCCTTGTCTCAGATGTTAAACTATCTTGACCTATTAAGTTGTCATGTTGTAATTGAGATAAAAGAGGAATTTGCTTTGCATCAGTGCTAATTGGTTTATCAATATCCTGTACCATTTACATTTTAAAATTGAATGTCTGTAAGATGGTAAGGCATATCTGTACAAAGTCTTAATAAAACTGATAGTATATAGGAAGCTTTTCAGAGTGTTGTGTCTGTAATGTAGCTAGTTTAGGCTATGGGTCACTTATCATAATTGGAAAACTAGTTATTAGTAACTTGTTTTTGTGTCCATTCTTTAGACTCATTTTATGGAGGGAGACAATGTAAATTTCTGGAACCAAACTGCATACAAAATTAATTGGTATTGACAACAGAATTAGAGTATTAATATCCATTTTCAGCTTTAGAATTTTATTTTCATTTTTCTGTATATAAATGAGTATATAAAAGCCTAGGTTACACTATACCAAAATTTCCTTCTATTTTTGCCAGTTTATTTTATATTCTGCCTCTTACTTTAAGCATCACTGGATCAGAATGTTCATTAGGCATCCTATAGCATTCCTCAAATGTTTTTCCTAGCAAAACTCTTATTAGGTGATCGTTCTAAAATGAAATGTTTGTACAGTAAGTGCTTATGGAAGTCTTAACTCCAAAGGCCAGCTAATAAAGAGCAGTATGAAAATCAGTTGAATCAAATGAATAAATGTATACACTGGCTACTAGAGTAAGTTTATTATCAAAGAGAAGAAAAACTGATAAAATTTCAAACAAGTATTAAGAGCAAAAGCAGTAAACCTTTTCTCTTATCGTTGGCCTTGATTCACTATGATAAAAACAATATTTGGAAAATATTAAGCTTTCAATGTTTAATTTTTCCAAAACTGTATATTACTGTTATTGATCTATATGTGTTTAAATAAAATATTTACAAATGTATATACATATACACATATATGTCTGAATTCAAAGCAGGAATTCATTATTTTTACTTATGTGCTATAATATTAATAATCTGTAAGTTTGTGGTACTCTGCATTGTACTAATGAATTATTTTCATAACATTAGGATTTTATCAGTTTATCTTACAGAGATTCTCAGTGGTTTGAAAGTCCTAAAAATGATTGCTTCGGCTATTGTCTTTTCTCCATGGTTTACAGACATGGTTTAAAATGACAGGATTGTTCTCTAACAGAGTATAGAGAGCAACCACGATTTATTGAGCTTTGCAAGGTGAAAGAGAAAATTGGCATCAGCAAGCATAAATTCCCGAGTAGTAAATTCCCACAAAGTACTATAGCATCAAAGTGGTTCAACCACATTTATATTCTGTTCACTCTGAAGTGAAAATTTTCTAGAGCATTAATGTCAACATTTACAAATTGAGTCACTTGTTCCTATGAAGTGATCATTTCTGATTAATTTCATTCTCATAAGGCAGTGTTTTTTCTGGAACACTGACGTTTCCCTTTTTTAAATAGAAGAATAAAACCATATAGTTTAAAACTCTTATTGACCCTATATGATCTTTTACAGTGAGTGTTTATGGATGTCAGTGAAAGTTTAAATGCTATAAAAAAAAAAAAAAGTAAAGCGTAAAAAGCATTGGTATACAACATATTTTGAGATTCTTTTTTACTGGACCTTTCTGCCTTCTAATTGGGTTCTATTTAGGACTCAGAGCAGTTTTATGGCACTAAAGATGCCTTATGTGCCTTAGAGAGATTTTGTTCCCATGCACCACATAAGAATAAGGCTGGTAATGTGTTTTGTTGTTTTGTTTTCATTTTTCTTCTACCAAAAATTGTGTTTTTGTTTGGTTTTCTTCCCACCCCCCAATATGCGTGGTGTAACAAGTTATTTGCGTTACCACCAGGGTCCAGGGCCCTCTAGCAACAGCCATGTTGTCTCCTTCTACCAAAAGAAGCTTAAAACAGTTAGACTTCTGGAAGGCTGTTCAAGATGGACTTTCCCACTAGCATAATTTTAGCTTCTTGGCTACTGCCCTGAGATGGTGTTGCCTTTTTGTTTAAGTGATGACTGAGACCTCTCAGTTGTATACCCTAATAGATAAAACATATGGCCAAAGGTTTATAATAAAGGTTTGACCAAATCTGATGGCTGGTTAAGTGACTACCCATATGGCCTAGTGAGACTCAGGGTGGTGAGTCTGGGTGCCTGCTAATGACCACACCCCAGCTCTGCCACCAACTTTATGACTAAAATAATAGTATCTATCCACAGTAAAAATGGGATCTATTGTGAAAAGTGAAAGTGTTAGTCACTGAGTCGTGTCCAATTCTATGTAACCCATGGACTGTAGCCCTCCAGGCTCCTCTGTCCATGGGGTTTTCCAGGCAAGAATACTGGAGGTAGCCATTCCCTTCCCCAGGAGAACTTCCCAACCTAGGGATTGAACCCAGGTCGCCCACACTGCAGGCAGGTTCTTTACCGTCTGAGCTACCAGGGAAGCCACGTAATCTGTTGAGAGGAGTAAATAAATTCACCCATGTCAATCTTTGAAAACAGTTCCTGACACATAGTAGGTGCTTAATACATGGCAATTATTGATGTGATGGTGGTGATTAGTATTTAAATTGTATGTTAACGTTTTTTTCTTCATAATGCTTCTCACTGGCTAGCATTATATATTTGTTTGTTTGTTTGTTTGTTGCCTGACTTCCCAACTAGAATGCAGACTCTGTGAGCTTTGTTTGCTCATCCATGGCACATAGTAGGCACTCAGTGAAGATTTGTCAGGTGAATGAAGAGGAATGAGGGAGGGAGGTGGGCAAGGCTCTGCCCCCTGCCTTAGGTAGATGTTACTATGTGGATGTCCTCACTGGCCCACTCTTGGAGGGCAGGCACAGCCTCTTGTAGGCTGGCAAGTCTGCATAAACTTTGGTGAATAAGGGAATAATTGATTTAAATTGACCTAGTCTTAGATGTTTTATTTCCAGATCGGTTCCTGTGATACACACATCTCAGTTTAGGGACATCATTTGCTGTGTTCTTATCTAAACCAGACAGTATAGATACTTACAGAGACTACAAAGTGAGCAAACTTTTTTGACCTTTAAAAGCCTTGGTTACAGTGAAGGCAAACACTTGGCTTCCCTTGAATTTTTCTTACAGTTTATGCATCATTTTTACTTCTCTCAAAAGTTCATTTAAAATTCTTGTGTTTTAAAGGTGAGAAGATTTGACACAGTGACGTTTATTTGAGTTGCATTATATATGCGGTCAGAGCAATGAATTCATTCTCTGTTTATATCAGAGAACATTCCAGCAATTGTAAAGCCACATGCATGCACGCGCGTACTCTCGAACCACATCCAGTGGCAAGTTATTATGGGGACTGACAGACTGTCATCCTTTTGATGGCTTGAGCTGTATATCTCCTGAACAGCAATGGGGCTCTTATGCAGAAAGTATCATATGTTCCCAGCCAATTTACAGGGAAACAGCAATAACATTTTATCATGGTTGAGAGCCCAGTAGCTGCTTCCTATTAAACTTGCCCTTTCAGATACCTGTCTTGGATTAATTTGTTGATTTCAAATGGAAACTCAGTCTTCTCCAGTGAAGCATGACGTTCTAGGATGGACTCCCTGAATGACAATTACTGTGTATTCTAGCTGGTTGCAGACCATTACAAGCCTTGGGCACAGTGGAAGACAGAGGGCTTCAGTAACTGATTTTAATATCATGTCTAATTTTAGCTGTCAGTTATATATATGCCAGTGAAAGAATCCTCAGAAAGATGAAATGCAAAACACTTCTAACTTGCTCTTTTTAATGATACACTTTGCTGTTGGGGGTGGGGGGGTGCCTTGGTGGGGAGCGGAGAGGGAGCAGCCATCTCCTGAAGGGTATCAGCATGGTGGGGAGGCATCAGATTTGAAAAGTGAGCACGTAACAACTGTCACCTTGTTTTTTGGTGTGNCTGTTGGGGGTGGGGGGGTGCCTTGGTGGGGAGCGGAGAGGGAGCAGCCATCTCCTGAAGGGTATCAGCATGGTGGGGAGGCATCAGATTTGAAAAGTGAGCACGTAACAACTGTCACCTTGTTTTTTGGTGTGCCCCTCAGGGTGCTTCTAAATAGTAACATGTTCACCAAAGAGAGTTCCATAAATCGTGCCAGTATTTTTCCTTGAACATGCAAGCAAAATGAAATGTAGGGTTTCACAACAGATAATAAGCTGTGCTCCCATTTGGTGAGTATTATAGACAGAGTATGAATTTCTTTAGCAATAAAGAGCATTGTGAGGCACTGTTGAGTCCAGGCTGGTAAGCAGGGGAGTATCTCTGCTGCTCAGAATGTGATGAGCCATTTTCAAAGAAAATTTAAATTAGGAAGCCTGAATTACATTTCAAATGGAAGGAAAATCAGTGTTTTGGGGAGGGGGTCCTTAAAAATATCCCCTGCTCATAGAACAAAATATTTGTGCTTAGAATATATATTTGCAGTTACAGCAAATTAACAAATTGTTCATTTGTGACTTTGTTTTTCACAGTTATTCCCTAAGTGCATTGTCTTTGGGTCATCCGCTACCATAGAACCCTGATAGCCTGATTTTATTTAAAAAGGAAAGAAAGCATCAGTAGCAAATTATACATGTAACAAACTTGGATCTTTATAAACGAATGAATGAAACTGTCAGGTTACTTTCCAGCAGAGTACAGTTGAACAGCTGACTTCAGTGGAATCTTTATCTTTTACGATCTTTTAGTAAAAACTGCTCATTATCACATGGCCCACTATGTGAATTCGTATAGATGGCATGCCATATGGTATTCCTTGAATCACAGTTGCTCCTTGAAAGTCTGATTACATAACATTTGTATTATGTGTTAAGTCCTTACCCATCCCGGGTAAGTCCTTACCCGTCGCGGGTATTAGCCCTCGACCCCACTTGAGGATTTGGAAAAAGGTTTTCCTGGTTGTTATATTCCGCCCTGGAAATAAGCAGATATATTTCAACACACAGGAAATAAACAGCATGCCAAAGTACACAATTCATTTAACATTTATATGTCTCTTTTTAATCTTTTTTTTTTTTTTTTTTCATTCTGGAACGGATTAGTTTTAAGGAAAAGCAGAAAGTTTTATTTGAAACTTGATTAAAAGATACTTAGCAAAACAGTGCTTCCCAGAGTGCACTAAGATACTTGAAATCAAAGTAGTACAGCATTTTAATTCTTTTTTTTTTTCCTGGGTCCACATTTGAACAGCCGTTTATGCCATCAGCTCAGTGATAGAACAAATGATGTTTCCGCTTGGGCAGGCTTTGTTTTATCAGGATCAGTAACCTTATCAGCAGTTGACCCAGAACTATAATGCATGCCTCTGAATAGATAGCATATGTCACAGCTCTGTGCAGACTTGCTTCATAAGCAAGATAGTCTAATGAAGATTTAATAAATAAGGAAAAGTTTACAGCAAGAAATGTCCTCTTTTATAATAATAACTTCTCATAAGCTCATTTTACTGCTCATGACTCATCTCTTGCATTTATTCTCATAAAAGCTAAAAGAATAAACATACACATACATGATATATAGACTCCCATGATACGTAGCTTATCTGTCAGTATTTCTTTCTGAAATATATCATTTGCGAGTAAAGACTTCAGATGATCAACTTGGCTTAAGGTTCTTCGGCAATGCATAAATGTGATAATGTTCAAAAGACTAGAAAACCTATGTGTATGATAAGCCAGCAACACTTTTTATTCAGTTATATATTGTTTCTTAAAAGCAGGGTAGCACAGGTTTTCTCTCAGTGTAGAATGTCCTGGCTCAGAAGTGTTTCTTCAGTAGCTTTTAACACCCAATAATTTAAGATTGGATTCTTCACTCATCCATCTGCTTTGATTTTTCAAGACATCATAAGTGGAGAGAGAAGATGGAGCACCCTCAGATGTAAATAAGTCACATGTGACTTGTACACTTTGACATTTAACACTTCTTTCCTTTGACCTTTGACAGGTTAGGGCTTGACCCAAAACTCTTGGCTAAAATCCTAAATATGAGCTCAGGACGATGTTGGTCAAGTGACACTTATAATCCTGTACCTGGGGTGATGGATGGAGTTCCCTCGGCTAATAACTATCAGGGCGGATTTGGAACAACACTCATGGCGAAGGTATGGGAAATGCAGTGACTACCCAAGAGAGTGGGGAAATGTTTCATGGTCTGTCTTCTCCTTCCATCTTTCCCTCCATCATTCTCTACCCACCCACCTTGCCACTACCTCCCTCCCTCCCCAGGGCTCA
>SJYX01015339.1:70382-139255 GCA_006410675.1 Oreotragus oreotragus | reverse complement strand
GCCCCAGGGCTCACCACCCCACCCCACCCCCGCTCCTCCCTG
Source organism: Oreotragus oreotragus (assembly GCA_006410675.1). Taxonomy (NCBI): domain Eukaryota; kingdom Metazoa; phylum Chordata; class Mammalia; order Artiodactyla; family Bovidae; genus Oreotragus; species Oreotragus oreotragus. Next base: position 139,213 of record SJYX01015339.1, on the reverse strand, counting down.
CTTGTAACAAAGCACACCTCTATCCTAGAAGGCAAGATGACTAAAATAGTGACTCACTCACAGGAGATTAGTTCAAACTTAGCTTGGATAAAAACCCTTGCCTTGTTCATTTTTAATCCTGGTCTTTTGGATGAGAATAGATTAGGATGTTTCTCTTGTGTTTGGCTTTGTTTGTAATGTGAGTCGGTAAAATTTTGTTCTTCCTATAGTTTATAATCTTCTTGTGTATAGTCATTTACCAAGTCCTTAGAAATGGGAGCAGTAAGCAATTTCTGATGGCTAATAATATAATGACATTAGATGTACAACAGAAGAAAGGATCTCTCTCATGATACTAGATTTCTAAATACATCTTCCTGCTTTAAGAATATGTGTTTCTGTGTAAAGTCATTTGAAAAGCAAATTATCAGCCTTCTCTCATTTGTGATTTCAACGTTAGAAAATACTTTTTAGACAAACAGACTTTCAGATTTTTGCGTAGCGTGTTGCCCCATTCTCACTCCCCACAACCCTGCGCTTTACTTTTGGACCAAAGTAATAGTACGAACACTTGGATATGGTGCGCAGGTCACCCTCGCCCATTCCCCATGATGTTCGTGCATTCTGCCTTTCTACTGAGCCTTGACTTTGTCCACTTGCGCTCTCCACCATCTCCAGTACCTTGGCTGAACCTCAGCTGGATGCTGCCACATCAGTCCTCAGCTGGTCTCCTTGCCTTTCATTCTCATCGTCTCCAGTTCATTTTCCGTGACATGGCAAAGAGTGGGCTTCCTAAAATGTAAAACCTGATTATGTCGTCTCTCCTGTTAAGTCTCTTTCGTGGTTTCCAGTTACTTGTAGGTTAAAGTCCGTCTCTGCACGTTTTCTTCAAGGCCTTTGCTCTCCTGCCTGACTCGTCTCTGCTTCCCACTCCCCTCCTTTGCTGTAGCCACATGGAACTCATTTGGCCCCTTGTTTTTCCCTCCCTGGCAGCCCTGCTCCTGGTCTGCCCCAGGCCTGCCTCAATGCCTCCTCTCCCTCCAGCCCGACCCCTGGCACATTGTCAGCTCATTGGAAATATTTATTGCGTGAAGCCAGCTTTGAAACTATGTTTCTTATTTTGTGGATTTTGTAGTTTCATTTCTCCTCATGTTTCATTTAAGAAAATACTTATTTTTATGCCAATCTGTACCTTGTATTTCAGCTTGCATATCTTCCACACAGGCTTTTATTGATGTAGTGTGCTGTGTTACTTTTATTGGAGAAAGTGGCTCCTTAAGTGGATTGTTTTCACAAAGCTGCAGGGTCGTTTATCAGGACACAGAAGAGTGAAAGAATCGCATTTATGCCCAGGTTGCTTTATGCATCTGTGTGAAGTAGGTTGTGACCTGCTAGCTTGTTTGGTTTCTCAAGTACTACTAATGGCTGCAATTGAAAAAGCAGCTAACAAGTGGCCTGTGAGCAGTGCTGCCTTTATTTTGGGACCCTCAACTGCAGCTGACCTCTGTATCACACCTTTCCATTCACCATTTGCTCCAGTATCCCTGCCCAGGAAGAATCTGTCCCTACTGAGATCCTTGAAAATTATTTCCTTGATAGTAGAAGATAGCATAAGACAATCCAGTAGTAAAACATATGAATGTTGTTCTCTTTTGCCCTTGTTTTCTCTGTAAAATGCAGTTGTCATTTCCCTTGCAAAAAATAAGACTTCTGAATTTTGCTTAAAATGAGACAATTTACACAGAAATGCTTTCATCACCTCAGAGAACTGTTGGTGAAACACACTATAGATGATGAGACTTGTGTCGAGAAATTGATAGAGGTTTAAAAATCCCCATTAATGCTGCTGATGAAAGCAGTCATACCTGCTTGGGCAGATGAGGCTGTTTGTTGTTCTTCAGTCACTAAGTCATGTCAGACTCTTTTGTGACCCCATGGACTGTAGCATGCCAGGCTCCCCTGTCCTTCAGTTTCCCTGATTTTGCTCAAATTCATATCCATTGAGTCAGTGATACTATCTAACCGTCTCATCCTCTACTGCCTCCTTCTCCTTTTGCCTTCAGTCTTTCCCGGCATCAGTGTCTTTTCCAGTGAGTTGGCTCTATGCATCAGGTGGCCAGAATATTGGAACTTCAGCTTCAGCATCAGTCCTTCCAATGAATATTCAGGACTGGTTTCCTTTAGGACTGACTAGTTTGACCCCTTGCAGTCCACGGTACTCTCAAGAGTCTTCTCCAGCACCACAACCCGAAAGTATCAGTTCCTCAGCACTCAGCCTTATGGTCCAGCTCGCACATCTGTACGTGACTACTGGAAAACCATACCTTTGACTATATGGACCTTTGTCAACAAAGTGATGTCTTTGCTTTTTAATATGCTATCTAGGTTTGTCACATCTTTCCTTCCAAGGAGCAAGTGTCTTTTAATATCATGGCTGCATTCACTGTCTGCAGTGATTTTGGAGCCCAAGAAAATAAAATCTGTCACTGTTCCCATCGTTTCCTCACCTGTTTGCCATGAAGTGATGGGACTGGATGCCATGATCTTAGTTTTTTGAATGTTGAGTTTTAAGCCAGCTTTTTCACTCTCCTCTTTGACTTTCAAGAGGCTCTTTAGTTCCTCTTCACGTCCTGCCATTAGAGTAGTATCATCTGCGTATCTGTCTGAGGTTATTGATATTTCTCCCAGNGGATGCCATGATCTTAGTTTTTTGAATGTTGAGTTTTAAGCCAGCTTTTTCACTCTCCTCTTTGACTTTCAAGAGGCTCTTTAGTTCCTCTTCACGTCCTGCCATTAGAGTAGTATCATCTGCGTATCTGTCTGAGGTTATTGATATTTCTCCCAGCAATCTTAATTCCAGTTTGTGATTCATCCAGCCCGGCACTTCACACGAAGTACTCTGCATATAAGTTAAATGACTAGGGTGCCAGTATACAGCCTTGTTGTACTCCTTTCCCAGTTTTGAACCACTCAATTGTTCCATGTTGCTTCTTGACCCACATACAGGTTTCTCTGGAGACAGGTAAGGTGGTCTGGTATTCCCATCTCTTTAAGAATTTTCCACAGTTTGTTGTGATAACACAGTCAAAGGCTTTAGCATAGTCAGTGAAGCAGAAGTAGATGTTTTTCCCTTGCTTTCTCCGTGATCCAGCAAATTTTGGCAATTTGATCTCTGGTTCCTCTGCTTTTCTAGCTTGTACATCTGGAAGTTCTCAGTCCACGTACTACTGAAGCCTAGCTTGAAGGATTTTGAGGATAATCTTAGTAGCATGTGAAATGAGTGCAATTGTACAGTAGTTTGAACATTCTTTGGCATTGGCTTTCTTTGGGATTGGAATGAAAACTAACCTTTTCTAGTCCTATGGCCGTTGTTGAGTTTTCCAAATTTGCTGACATACTGAGTGTAGCAGTTTAACAGCATCCTCTTTTAGGATTTGAAATAGCTCAGCTAAAATTCCATCACTTCCACTAGCTTTGTTTGTAGTGATGCTTCCTAAGGCCTGCTTGATTTCACATTCCAGGATGTCTGGCTCTAGGTAAGTGATCACACCATCGTGGTTATCTGGGTCGTGAAGATCTTTTTTGTGTAATTGTATATATTCTTACAATCTCTTCTGCTTCTGTTAGGTCCATACCATTTCTGTCCTTTATCTTGCTTATCCTTGTGTGAAATGTTCCCTAAATAGCTCCAGTTTTCTTCAAGAGATCTCTTGTCTTTCCCATTCTATTGTTGTCCTCTATTTGTACTGTTCATTTAAGAAGGCCTTCTTATCTCTCTTTGCTATTCTGTGGAACTCTTGATTCAATTGGATATGTGTGTGTGCTAAGTTGCTTCAGTCATCTCCAACTCTTTGTGAACCTCTGAACTGTAGCCTGCCAGGCTCCTCTGTCCATGGGATTCTCTAGGCAAGAATACTAGAGTGGGTTGCCATGCCCTCCTCCAGGAAATCTTCTCAATCTAGGAATCGAACTTGTGTCTCTTTTATCTCATGCATTGACAGACAGGTTNCTGTAGCCTGCCAGGCTCCTCTGTCCATGGGATTCTCTAGGCAAGAATACTAGAGTGGGTTGCCATGCCCTCCTCCAGGAAATCTTCTCAATCTAGGAATCGAACTTGTGTCTCTTTTATCTCATGCATTGACAGACAGGTTCTTTACCACTGTCATCACCTGGGAAGCTCTCAGTTGAGTATATCTTTCCCTTTCTCCCTTGCCTTTCACTTCTCTTCTTTCCTCAGCTATTTGTAAAGCCGCTTTAGACAATCACTTTGCCTTCTTGCCTTTCTTTTTTTGAGGGATGGTTTGGGTTACCACCTCCTATACAGTGTTATGATCTTCCGTCCACAGTTCTCAGACCCTCTACCAGATCTAATCTCTTGAATCTATTCGTCACCTTCACTGTATACAATCATAAGGGATTTGATTTAGGTCATACCCAAATGGCCTAGTGGCTTTCCCTACTTTCTTCAATTTAAGCCTGAATTTTTTCATAAGGAGTTCATGATCTACGCCACAATCAGCTCCTGATCTTGTTTTTGCTGACTGTATAGAGCTTCTCCATCTTTGGCTGCAAAGAATGTAATCAATCTTATTTTTATTGACTCTGGTGATGTCCATGTGTAGAGTTGTCTCTTGTGTTGCTGGAAAAGGGTGTTTGCTGTAACCAGTGTGTTTCCTTGATAAAACTCTGTTAGCCTTTGCCCTGCTTCATTTTGTAGTCCAAGGCCAAGCTTGCCCATTACTCCAGGTATCTCTTGACTTCCTACTTTTGCATTCCAGTTCCCTATGATGAAAAGGACATCATTTTTTGGTGTTAGTTCTAGAAGGTCTTGTAGGTCTTCATAGACCTGGTCAACTTCAACTTCTTCAGCATTAGTGGTTGGGGCATAGACTTGGATTACTGTGGTGTTGAGTGGTTTGCCTTGGAAGCAAACCAAGATCATTCTGTTGTTTTTGAGATAGCACCCAAGTACTGCATTTCGGACTCTTTTGTTAACCGAAAGCTACTCTATTTCTTCTTAGGGATTTTTGCCCACAGTAGTAGATGTAATGGTTATCTGAATTAAATTTGCCCATTCCCCTCTATTTTAGTTCACTGATTCCTAAAATATTGATGTTTACTCTTGCTAACTCCTGCTTGATCTCGTCCAGTTTGATTGACTCAAGGACCTAACATTCCAGGTTCCTATGCAATATTGTTCTTTACAGCATCAGAATTTACTTTCACCACCAGGCACGTCCACAACTGAGCGTTGTTTCCACTTTGGCCCAGCTGCTTCATTCTTTCTGGAGCTATTAGTAATTGCTTTCCACTCTTCTCCAGTAGCGTAGCGACCTGGGGGACTCCTCCTTCTGTGTCATATCTTTTTTGCCTTTTTATACTGTTCATGGAGTTCTCTCAGCAAGAATACTGGAGTGGTTTGCCATTCCCTCCTCTAGTGGACCACGTTTTGTCAGAACTCTTCACTATGACATGTCCATCTTGAGTGGCCCTGCATGGCATGGCTCATAGCTTCATTGAGTTATGCAAGCCCCTTCACCATGACAAGGCCTTAACTTACTAGGAGATATTTTGCTTGACTGCTATTAGATCTCATTGTGTTGGGGGAGATAATGTTAGTGTGTTCTTAAAATAGAGGCTTATATGTTCATTNCTTGAGTGGCCCTGCATGGCATGGCTCATAGCTTCATTGAGTTATGCAAGCCCCTTCACCATGACAAGGCCTTAACTTACTAGGAGATATTTTGCTTGACTGCTATTAGATCTCATTGTGTTGGGGGAGATAATGTTAGTGTGTTCTTAAAATAGAGGCTTATATGTTCATTTGTTAACATCATAAAATTCTAGTAGAGGGTGTGTATATAATCAGAACATAATTAGAACATCCAAAAACTCCTCAACCTAAAAGTCTGTTTCTGACGGCCTCTGAGGAACAACTTATGGAATATCATGACCACTCTTGTTACTTACTTAATGTACCTGTCTCCTTGTAAAATGCAATGACTTGGTCCTTCGTTAATTTGTTGAAAACTTTTGCAGTTGTTTTATTTTTTTCCCCTGAACCACCCACTGAGCTCATGAATTCATAAATATTTTTATTTGATTAGTGAAGTGGGGCATTTGTTTGTTTTAAATTACATGTTACAGACTTCAAAGGATGCCTTCTTTTCTTACATTTCAGGACAGACAAGCCACTTAGAGTTTTATAGACTAAATCACCTTTCTCTTTTTAGAATGTCTGTCCTCTGAGGTAGCAGCCAGCAAAGCTATTTTAGCTTCCTTTTTTTTATTTTATTTGCTCTTATTTGGGATATTTACTTGCCCATTTGAAAACCTCTAATAGACTTTCCTTCTCAATATTGTTGTGTTCTCCTCAATATGTTATGTTTACTCTAAGTTTTTATATTCTAGTTATATTTCTAGGTTAAAAACTACAGGCAGTCTTTCTATGTAGATTTTCTGTCATTTTTAAATAAATGCATCTTGCAGATATGCAGCAAAATGATATTGACAAGAGGCTTATCTGCTTGTCCAGGTATAAGCAATAATGTAACTTACTCACCCACATTTATTAAATGTGTGGGTAATAATTAACCTTGCTTTTTAGTGGAAGCTATAGACGAGTTTTAGGTTAAGTAGACTTTCCAAATCTATGTGTTTGCATGTGAAAATATATAAGTAAGCACAAAATCATGTTAACACCTATAGCATCATACATATCCAAGCGGCTAGAGATTTAACCCATTCTTTAAACTTTCCTTCTTTTTTCTTTGAATCATTTCCTCCTTTGAGTGGATGGTATCCATAACTGCTCATTTATCAAGAATGTTCCTCAAAGAATACAAATGGTCCTGATCTTGCCTCCTTTTTCATTGCTTGTTGACTTTTCTGTTGATGAGGCAATGAGGATGGTAACAGTAAGAAGCCAATCTAGCTGGCTCTGCCACTTGTGCAGCTCTACATAATCACAAATAAAATGAAGTGTAGGGGATATTGTTTCAGTTATCCATGCCTTCATTGTTTTCCATTTACCCTACATATTTCAAGGTGGGACAAGATTCTAGTCTTAATAGAAGATAGCGTTCGCCACAGTTTAACTATAAAAAATTTATAATGTTAGCTTTTGTCTATTTTTAAACAACCGTAAGTTTTCCAAAACTCTCAGAATGAAGCATTAGCTCTCAGAGATGGTAAAAGGTTGATGTGATGCTGACTGTCCATTGCACTTGAAAGGAAATCCAGCCTTCTCACCAAACATCATAAAGTTTTCTTGCTCCACCTCTGCCCATCCCCAGGTTCATTTCCCTCCCCAGCCCCTTGCTCACTCTCGTTCAGTCTCATTGGCCTTCTTACTGTTTCTTGAACATCCAAGCTATGCCTCCTGCAGGGCCTTTCCCTTGCTCTTCCACCCGCCTGAAACTTTATTTCCCCAGCTCTCCAAACAGCTCACTTCCCCCTCACATTCACATGGTAGGTCAAGCGTCTTCACCTCGGGAGGTCTTCCCTAAACATCTCATCAATCAGCACTCTCTTCTTCCACTCTACCCCTTGCTCTGTATGACTTCCTGGCCCCTTACCCTGCTTATTTTTCCTCATCACTTGCTATTATCTGCGAGTTCAGCAGTTGATTTCCTGTCTGTCTTCCACACTGGACATTAAGTTCCTGGGAGTAATGACTTGATTTTATTATGACTACCTATCACCATCACTTAGAACAGTGTCCAGCACACAGCACTTTTAAAATATGTGCTAAGAGATTGAATGGATATTTTCATCATTGATAATTTCATCATGCTTAATTTCATATTGGGGTTTGTCATAGGCTTATAGGCTTCTGCAGATGTGAAAAAGCATTTCTCTATGTGGTCTCATCTGGATAGGAACATACCTGTCCAGAGTCAAAACAGATAGGTTTTGTGGAGGAGTGGAAAGGACACTCCTCCACAAAAGGTTTGTCTCTGGAGCAGTTTTGTAGCTGTAAGATAGCACTTATAAAATATTTATAGACACACACACACACATATAACTTAACATCATTGTTGTAAGTATCTTATTTTTTCAGATTTCATTTTTTCTTCTTTGAAACCCACGCATTAGGAGCCACAATTCTGAAGTGAGCCTTAACTGCACAGCCTCAATGTATTCCCTCCACCCTTGTTTGATTTAGGATCTGGGATTAGCACAAGACTCTGCCACCAGCACGAAGAGCCCAATCCTTCTGGGCAGTCAAGCCCATCAGATCTACAGGATGATGTGCGCAAAAGGCTACTCAAAAAAAGACTTCTCATCCGTGTTCCAGTTTCTGCGAGAGGAGGAGACATTCTGAATTTGCCCTTTGGCTGTGGACACTGTTGGAAACCAAACTCTCTTGGAGCCACTTATAGCTCACTTCACAAGTAAATGGGCTTAATCAGAGGTCACCTGTCTGCTTTTGATTGTCTAGGTCACAATAAACCCTGGGATTTTTTCACCCATTTTTAACTGCTTATTGTTTTTATCTATTTAGCAAACACCTAGTACCTGAATTTTTTTTTTTTCTTTTATGCAAGCCACTGATGGTCTCTGCTAGCTAGCCAACTGACCTTTTTCAAAAGTTTGATTCCTGAGCATCTTCAGCTGAAACGTTGCCTACTTCAATCAGGATATTATATACTCCACTTATCACTTTCACAGTTTCACAAATAGACCAATTTTTTTCAACAGGATAAAACCTATCCTCAAGGAAGGAAAAGAAATTGGTATGAGGAAACGAGTTAGGGAAAGGGGAAGTATAGGGAATTACTCCCTGGGTCCCTCAGGAAGTTTGTCCTGTGAGCCCAGTGGTGGCGGTCTTGCATTCTGAGGTTAGGGTTTGTTTTCCAGGAGTTGGTAAAGCAGGAGAATGCCTTGCCGCATGTTATGTGATTTGGACCCCGCTGTAGCATCTCGGTGTGCCCCTCTTGTAACAGCTCCCAATACTCAGCAGACTTTTTTTTTAATGTATTTTTGCTTCCTTGAACATTCTTATTACATATTTTTTGACTTCAGAAGAATGACTTCTTTAGAACTGTTTCAGAGCCAATGATATATGCTTTAGATAATTATTACATTATCCTAAATATAACCATATTATTTTGAATTCAAATAAATTTCTATGCTGATAATACTTCCTTGGAGTTTTCGTGTCTTCCTAACCTTTTTGGTGAACAGTCAAATGACCTGACAGGTTGGTGTTGTCAACTAACGGGAAGAGGATGGGACGAGGGGAAGGGAGGGCAGGTCGAAAGGAACTGAGTGTGAACTGGCCAGTGGGCAGCCCCCATCCTCTCCTCTGCCTGCATCCTTAATGAGTCTTTGTGTTCTGGCTCGTGGGTGCTATAGGAATTTGATCTGCAATAGATGTAAGTATGTCCCAATAGGCAGCACAGTTGCCTTTTTTCCCCATCACAGCCCCTAGAAATACTCCAGGCCATATACCTAGACACCAGATTTAGCAAAAGTACTGCTATTTTAATCATTTTCCTGGTGACCAAAAATTCCAGGCATTATTGTAAGTGTTAGGGCTCCAGTGATGAGCAAAACATAAAATCCTTCCTTCTAGACCATAAATTCTGGTGTCTCTTAGGTGTATATGTGAGGACGTGTGAGAGACAAGCAATAAGTGTTGAATGTGTATGTCAGGTGATAATAAGGACTAAAAGAAAAAATAAAGCTGGGTGAGGGAGATGGATGGGGAGTGTAGGGGTACCTTATTAGGCAGGTAAGGGGAGTGTGGCCTTTGAGCAGAGATAGGAAGGAAGTGAGGGAGCAAGCCATATAGTTATCTGGGAAAAGAACATTGTTGGCACAGGGAACAGAAAGTGCAAAGGCCCTGAGTTCGGACAGCATAAGATACATGAGGACTAAGGAGGCCACAATTGTGAAGTGTCATAGATTGAGGGAAACCAGATTGTGTAGGACCTTGGAGGATATGTTGGGATGGTAGCTTTTATTCTGAGTGAAACGTAGCATGTCAGTTGGCAAAAGTGAAAGGTAACCAATACACTGCCACCCCCAAGTTTAGTGGTTTAAAATAACAAGCGTTTATTATTTTTTAAGATTCTCAAGGTGGGCTGTGTTATTCTTCCAACTGGGCTAACTCATTTGGTCTCATGTAGCAGGGACAGCTGGGATGATTGAGGCTTCTGTCCACATGGTCACTTATCCTTTGGGAAGATCCGGATTTTTTGACCTGGTGGCAGAAGGTTCCAAGCAGCAACATAGGATAAGTCCCAGTGAACAAGCATTGTTCAAGCCTCTGCTTGCTTTATGGCTGTATTGTCCCATTGGTTAAAGCAGGTCACCCAGCGAAGCCCTGAGTCAATATGGGAGGGGTTGCATAAGATGTGGACACAGAGAAGAGGGCAGTACAGGACCATTTTGCAAACCACCTAATATCACAGGCAGCACATGAAAGATTTTGGTTTAGAGGGATCCCTCTGGCTGTGGTGTGGAGAATAGACTACTGGGGAAAGGGTGCAAGCAAGGAGACTAGGTAGGCAATGGTAATAATCCAGGTGAGAAATGATGGTGGCTGGGACCAGAATGATGAAGATGGAAGAGGCAAGAAGTGGTCAGATTCTAAACATAAAGATGGATGGGGAGAGAGAAAAGGAGTCAAGGATGATCCAAGGTTGGTGGAGAAGATGGAAGAAAGGGATGACCATGTACTATGAGGACAAGATTGTGGGAGAAGAATTTAGGGAGGATTGGGAGAGGCATAGGAGAAAAAATCCGGAGTTTACGATAGACATCTAAGTGGAAAAAAAGCAGGTCCAAGGACCAAGCCCCGTCTTACTCGAGGTTTTAATGGTTGGAACACGAGGCAGAACCAGCAGATGAGACAGTGACCAGTAAGGCAGGGAAAAAATGGGAGCAGTGTCCCAGAAGCCAAATGAAGACTCACTATAAGGAGAGAATGCACATTTGTATCAAAAGCTACTGACAAGTTGAGTAATATTAGGGATGAGAATTAGTCATTTGGATCTGGCAAAATAGAAGTCATTGTTGACTCTGACAAGTGTTTTGGTGGAGTGTTAGAAATAAGATTGGGAATGGGAAGAGAGAAATGAATGGAGACAGATTTCAAGTTTTGCTGTAGAAAGAAAACAGACAAATGGGATAAATACTGGTAGGGAACATGGGGTCAAAGGAAGTTTCATTATATTTTTAGGATGGGAGGTGTTATAGGGTTATGCTGATGGGGATGAAATGATCACAGAGGGGTAAAGTAATGATGCAAAAAGGATACTTGCTAAGTGATGTCTTTGAGTAGCGAGAGGAGAAAGGTAGAGGCATGGATGGAGCTTTGAAAACTAAAAACCAGCATAAAAATCATGTGTCAAACTGCCAGCATCATATATGAAGGATAGAGTAGTATTCAGTTAAATACGGCAATTAAATATAATTAAAAATTATACTTTTTTTTCAACAGAATAAATATTAGTGCTGGAAAGGACTTCAGTGACCTATAAGCGTTACCTGTATCAGTCACCCTCCTGATCATCAGCTTTCTCATCTACAAAGTTATCATCATCAATAGTGTAGCTTAGTATTAAGTGCTCTTTTGGAAACTTGAAACAAAATGTGAGTCAAGGACAATTGCAAGTGTTTATGAGGATGTGGAGGAAGTAGAACCCTCCTAACATTGCTGCCAGGACTGTAAAACAGTGCATCCACTTTGGAAAATGGTTTGGCAGTTCCTTGAAAGGTTAAACATGGAGTTACCACATGATCCAGCGATTCTACTCCTAGAAAGTGCTCAAGAAAAGTTAAACTATACGCTTCCATTAAAACCTGTACCTGAATGTTTATAGCAGTATTCATAATACACAAAAAGTGGAAGTAATCCAAACATCCCTCAACTGACAATTGCATAAACACATCATGGTATATCCATACTGTGGAAAACTGGCCACGAAGGGGAGTAAACTACTAATGCACGCTAACGTCAATCATGGGGAGTCTGAGAAACCTTGCTCAGGTATTCCATAAATACCTCAGAGTCAGTGTATCAAACCTAAACCTGAGCTCCACATCCTCCCCTGTTGACCTGCTGCTTCTTGTCCCTGTCCATCCAGGTTCCCAGGAAGCATCCTTGAGGCTCTCTCCTCCATCCATTCTCCAAAGTAGATTCTAAATCTCTCGTACCTGCTTCACACCCTTATGGATTCCTGTCTAGAATACTCTGGTTTCTCTGTGGTTACTTCTTTTTTCCCCAAGAACTTCACAGAGGTATAATTACGTACAATAAAATTTCCTTATTTTACATGTACGATTTAGTGACCCTTAGTCGGCAATGGCACCGCACTCCAGTAGTCTTGCCTGGAAAATCCCATGGACGGAGGAGCCTGTTGGGCTGCCGTCTATGGGGTCGCTCAGAGTCGGACACGACTGAAGCGACCCAGCAGCAGTCATCACCACAATCCATCCAGTTTTCCATCACCACCACCTCCAAATCTCATTGAGTCACTTGCCAGTCTCCCTCCCCTAACCCCCAAACTCTAAGCAGCCACTCATCTTTCTGACTATAGACTTGCAGCTGCTTCTTAGCCACCAATCTGGTTCTTCCCCAATTTGTTTTTTCCCCCACTCCAGAAGTGGAAGGCTAAAATTCCCCTGCATAGTTAACCTTTTGTGGCTCAGCTGGTAAAGAATCCGCCTGCAATTTGGGAGACCTGGGTTTGATCCCTGGGTTGGGAAGATCCCCTGGAGAAGGGAAAGGCTACCCACGCCAGTATCCTGGCCTGGAGAATTCCATGGACTGTATAGTCTATGGGGTCACAAAGAGTCAGAACTGAGTGACTGTCACTGACTTTCGCTTTCACTTTAACACCTTTTAGCCTCAAACGCAGCCTGAACCCCTTGATGTGGTATCCAGGCCTTTCATCCTCTGGCTCCTGTCTTACTTCACCAACACTGTCGCCCTCTGTTTCCCCTATGGCACCCTGTGGGCCCCGGCTTGTGAACCACAGCACTTGCTGGTTCCAAGCGTGCCATGTTTCTCACACCTCAGGACCTTTGCACATGCTGCTTCCTTCACCTGAAATACCCTTCTCCTACACTCCTGACCCATTGGCTCAGGCACCGTATCATCTAAAAGGCCTTCTTCGGCCACCTCAGGCTGAGTCATTTCCCCTCTGTTTCTATAGCTCTTTGTTGATTCAGCCTACATCATAGGACTTTCCTCTTACATTATGTTTGCTGGTTTGCTCATCTGTTTTCTAAACAGAATGTTAGTTCTTTGAGGGCACAGAATGTATCTTATTCAGCTTTGAGTCCCTGTGTTGAGGTCAGCACCTGGCATCAAATAAGAGCTCAATAGAAGACCGAGTGAGTGGAAGCAGCGGCATTGCATTCGTGTTAGGTTAACTATGATCTGCATGAACTTTTTCCTGATTCTTCCTTGGCGGATCAAGTTTATTTTCCTTTGGGTTATAAATGATGCAGTTTGTTAGACACTTGCAGAGTGTGAAACTTTTACAAAGCTTTCTTAGTCAAAAGGTTAGCTTATGATGTTTGACCTAAGAACTTGTGCAATCAAAATATGTATTTTTGGTAGCAAGCTTTAGTCTGATGTTAACGTACTTTATAAACAGCAACTTGCATGCAGATAAAGCATGTATATATTCCACCTTATGGAGTACAGCAGTTCCAAATGTGATCTTTTTTTATCACATAGCCTAGACCTTGAGGCATAAGGTGAATTTCATAATAACACAGGCTTGATTTATTCAAGGGATCCTTGAAGAGTTGGTATTTCAGAGACTCTTTTGCTATCCTAGTGACCTGAAACCATGATGAGAGAACATATGCAAGGCCACCGCTGGGTCCATATTTAAGGGAACCTCAGATGGTCTGGGTCTACCCTTGGCCAATCTTACTGCAGTGATTTTGATCTTGATTTGTTTTCTGAGCACTCTGAAATGCGTGTGATCTATCCACTTCCTATGGGGGTTGGGGGAGAAAGGGCAGAGAATGGGGTTGCGTTATCCATGTGCATAAATCCTACCCTGGCTACTGTCAGAAGCCTGCTGCTGCTCAGGGAAACTTCACAGGTTACCACCAGCCTCAGCCACAGTAACTGCCCCCTTGAGCATTCTCAAACGGCCAACCAATGGGGAGTTGTCTGCCTGAGTGGGGTTTTTAGCCATCTTTCAGTTCAATTCAAACGGTAGCTTAAAGACATCATAGAGATTTGTAACGTTCCATGCAAGGTGTCAGGCCCATAAACCAGCATGTCTATTGCGCCAGTGCGCACGGGGAATCGTCTTTCGTCAGTGGCAGAGAGATTGAAGATGACCTTTTACTATTTAATTATATTCATCATTTAATAATTCAAGAATACCTAAAAGGGATGATGACTTCTTCATTCAGACTAGAATTCGACTCTTGGAGAACATTAATAGGAAAATACAGTAAAGCCGAAGCACTTTTCAAGCAGCCTGTAGGGAGTGCCTAAGGGTATTGTTTCCCGAAGTTGCCCCTGGCTGGCAGACAGGAGGCCTGGGTCAGCATTCACCTGTTCAGGATCATGGATCAGTTCCCTTCTCTTTAAAACGAGGGCATTGCACTGACCTCCAGGGTTGGTTTTAGCTCTAAATTTCTGATTCCTCTTAGTTAAGGGTTTAGGAAAATGTAAGACACGTGCTTCTGACAGTTTTTGGACTCTGTCTGGTCAGGGATTATTTATTGCTCATATAGTCATGTTATTTATTAGGGTTTTTTTAATAGCTGGGAATAGATTCAGAGATCAATACATTTTTATTAATGATAGTCCGTCATGCCTGGTAAAGAGATGGCAAGAGAGCTCTTCTAGAATGAGCCCCTTGAATAAGCCTGACACACTGAGCTTAGCTCTGAGCTGCATTTTGGCAGGCCTCTCTGTAAAATAATGACATTGGCAGAGGCAAACACTATGGAAACCTTCCTCACAGCCAGACTCATAAAATCAAAGGGCAGATTTGGGGTGTGTTTCTTAGCCTTGGCTGTATATGTAAATCCCATGACTTTTTGAGTGTAGCATTTTATCTTCAAAAGGACAAAATTTGGCATTTGCGCTGGTCATTAAAAATGATAAATGCCTAAAATGCTTGAGAGTTGGGATTCTTGTAGGTTAGAACAAATATTGTTTCAGGACCAGACGGTACCCTACAATAGAAAACTTCTCACTGAAGTTGTCAAATCGGAAAATAAAAAATTCTCCATTATTTTCCCTATAAGTCAGAGAATATTGGGCATAATTGTTGCCACTTCTCCTTATAAAAATGAATGGTCTGGGCCTTTTGAAGGTAGATGATGACTCCTGACTCCATGAAGAGATAGCTTTGTGCCCTGAAATGGTTAACGCCTCCAGATGGTTCTTCTCAGCTCCTCTGAGCGCAGCTCAGATGATATCAAATTCACTGTTCTTTCACATTGTTTTGTGCCTGTTGCATTCAATTTTCATTCCATTTATGGCTGGAACTTGAAATATTCTATGGTAATTTTAGACAATTTGAAGCCTTTCTCTAGAAATTTCACATTTGAGTTCCAATCTCAGAGACCCTAAAGAGCAAATGTAGCTTTCATTCCCCTCTCCTCCTTTTAATGACCTTAACCCTGACCCCAAGCCTGCTCTCTATAAGTGCCAAACATGATTCATTCTCCTTGCTTGATTTAGTTTTGCCTTTTTAATGAGCCAAGATAACTAGGGAGACCTGATAGCTTATTTGTGCTAATGTAAGTATGCTCTACTAGTTAACTCCTAACTCATTTATTTGTCTTTTACTCTTGCCTAAAATTGACCCTTTGTCTCAGAGATGAAAAGTCCATATTTTAGACAAGGGAGATGCAAACAGTTAACGTTAACAAGCCAGTCAGGAGACAGACATTATCCAGGAATGAAAGATAAAGCAAACTGCTCAAGAAGGAGAGAGTCTTTGTATTCTGTGCCTCTGCACACAAATATGTGTACCATGTTACAGACAACAGTGCAAACGTTCATTAAGAACATAGTTTATTGTGCAGTTATACCCTAATGCGCTATTTCTCAGAACCAGTTTCCTCTTCTGAGTTGTAGGAGTCATAATGTCTTCAATAAAAATTTTCGTGCTTGAAGCTTTGCTGTATAAATGTCTTATTTCTCCAGCCTCTCTAATGTAATTTCTGATCCTGTCTGTGTGCAGGAATTTTTTTGACATGGTGTTTAATGTATGCTGATTTTTTTTTTCAATATTGCAATGGCAGACCTGGGCCATCAAGGACACTTAGAAAGTGATAAGCACGAACAGACTTTTAAAGAGATTTACGACGGTTTAGTTTCTCTGTTGTCTGCCTCTCCACTTTCAGCCCAACTCATTTGGGTTGGTTGGGGTCTGACCGTGGGATTCTGACAATGTGTTTTTATCCTTGTGAATTTATGCTTGCTTCAGTGTCCAAAAAAAAAACCTCCACTGTTAAAAACTGATATGACTTTGAACAGTGGCTTGATCTCTGATTACGGCCTCTCCCAGCCATCCCATTTAATTTCTGGCTGGTCCAACTAGTGACGTTAAAAGCTGCCCCTTCCGAGGTTGCCTGTTCCCTGAGTTGCACTGCACTCATAGCAGTTTAGTCTGGCCCCCTTTATAGGTCAGTGACACCCTTGAGCTTGTATACCCGTGTCACCACAAATCTTAAAAGATGCAATTTTCTTGGCAGCTTCATCCTCCTAAGATGAATTGGAGGGTGGGAGTGAAGGACAAGGCTCTAATCTCCGCGTTAGGACCAAGGAGGGCAGACACGCCTGTCCTCCCCCTCATGGGCCCCAGGGAGACTGCGCGCTTGAAGGACTCTCTGAAAGAGGGGTTTCCACAATGCTACTACTCACACGCTGCCATTTTCAGCTTCTGAAAGCAGTCCGTTCTCTTCTCTGTCTGGTTGTGCTTCTCCTGGAACAGTACCAATGGCATCCCTCATCCATGGTACAGCTTGGTGTGCTTGTTCTCTTTGGAAGAAATAAAATGAAAACTTCAAAGAAAATTCTTCTCAAGGCAGTCAAAGAGTTATCTAATCTCTAGCTCTTTAGAGTTGGGGAATCTTTTCTTATGTTAGCCCTGTTATGCCAGATGGTTTCCTCTTTAAAAAAAAAGAAATCATAAATGAATTCTGCATGGTCAGGCATTGTCATCTTTGCGGAGAATTTTCTTTGCCTAATGTCCTATCTGATGGGCCATTCTATGTATTATATGCTACATAATCTCCAGAAATGTATACTGTGGTCCATAAAACTGCCATACTGTTTTCAGAAACGAGTAATTCACAAAGTAAACCTGAGACAGTGCTGTTAATAAACACAAATTGCAAACAAGAAGGTAGTAAGTGGAAATAATGCACTCATTTAAGAGTAATAAAGCCTTTGATCTTACTTTGAAGGAAAAAGTCTATGTTTAAACTCCCCATTCAGGGACAGCCAGATGCCCATAAAGAGCAGTGCTTTGCTTTGATAGAAAATCAGTGAGGCCTGTCTAGCAGGTCTGGTTTGTAAACAGATTAGTTAAGGGCTCATCAGGACTGATTTGCATAGGATTCAGCAAGCCCCAGTCACTTTTTCAACCTTAATGAGCAATGCTGTTTCCAGGTTGGAAATTACACCATTTTTTTAAAGCTAGAAATCTTAGGTAATTACTTTGTGGGAAAGGGAAAGAATATTCATATAAAGTGAACACTTTCTGTCCACAGCTAATGGGAGAATGATGACCTAAGACTTGTTTTGCTTGCTCTAAATGGTGAAGGGTATAATGAAGGACATAGGTTATGAGTTTAAAATTAGGTTACAAAAAGGTTTTCCTCCCTTTCTATGTTATTTGAGAGGTAAAGGAGGATTAATCTGAATGATCACAGAAAAGGTAACATTGGACTGCAGACTCAGACCACAGATATTTATTTACCTACCAGTGTTTCTGGAGGACCTCCTTGGAGCCAAGCTGTATTCCTTGGACCAGGCTTCCCTCCACCAGTGCTCAGTGCAGACAAAAGCCCTGACCCCATGGAGCCTACTTCCAGAGCCTACCATTATGGAGATATGGGAACAGTAGAGGAAAAAATTGGGCCAGTTTAAGCGCACGTTCTAAATAAAATCTGCTAGTTAGCAGCCCTCCGCTTGAGAGGTGGGCAAGACTGATATTCCCAGAGAGAAAAGATCCTCTGATCAGTATAACTGCACTTTTGGTTTTCAGAATAATAAGTAATTACCTTGGCTATCAGTAATCAAGAATATCTTTTGGAGTGAAGAAATTGTCAAAAGAAAACCTTTGCTTACTCTGATCCTTGAATAGATAACAAATGGGCAGCTCAGTAGAGACAAAGGATAACTTGGAAAATAAACAGTCCCTAAAGAAAATGAACTGATATTGGAAGTTTTCACCTGTGACCTTCCAAAAAGGCAGTGAATTGATGGTGGGCAGTGGTCTATTTGGCTTGCAGGAGCATCCTTATGCTTATGAGAGATGCTTTTTAAGTATTGTAAACATTGGCGACACTAACTTGCTTAGTTGGGAACTTGAGTTTAAATAATAACCTTCAGCCTTTGTGTCTGGCCTTGTCAAGGCCAAGGACCTCAGCCTTACCCTGCTTCCTAATCAGCACACTCCTATAAATGTCACCTTGGAGACATTCCACTCTGAAAAAAAAAAAGGTCCAGCTCTGGTAAGTGTTAGAAGAGAGGCCGGGGACAATTTCATACTGACTTGGCCAGGACTCCAGGTCCTGTCCAGCTAATTCAGATGGATGGAGGGTGTAAAGGGAGGCCATGCCCTCTGTTTCTCCAGATGGGTTTGATTAGGCTGAGGAGGAAGAGAAGGTCTCGTTGAGGTGCCTGCTTGTGAAGACTGCTAGCGAGAGGGTTGTAAGGCAATCCAGCTGAGCAAGACACCTGTACTCAGGAAAGCTGTCTCACGTGCATTCTGTATCTCTCAAGGGAACATATACGGGGCTTTGGAAGGCCTTGTGGTTCCCCCACTCTGGCACCTCCATCCCCCATACACACCCCCACAATATTCCTTCATAGGAAGAGTCTCCTTCCAGCCTGCCCCTTTCTACATCTCTCTCATCTTCCACATGGGAGTATATCTGACAGCCCTTTCCAGGCAGGTGTGTTTGTCTGAGAGTAACCCTCTACATGAGTACTGATAAGAAGGCTCCAGGAACCTGCTTTTCAGGAGTCTGGGCAACACCTGCATCCTAGACGCCCCACAATGGGAAGCCAGGCGGTTCCCCTTCCTTCTGCCCCTCTTCTTTATAGACATCACTCTCCAGTTCACTTCTTCCCAGCTCAGGCCAGCCTGAGGCAGACCAGCACGGCTAGTGCCAGAGCAGATGTCCAGATGGAGCTCCACGTGGGCAAGAGCCAAGGTTGTCACATGTGTCCCAAGCATCCAGGGCGGTGCCTGGCACACAGTATAGACTCCCTAAATACTGCATCTGTAGGGAGAATGAATGAATAAATGAGCAAATTGCTGAGATACCAGTTTTCTGCTATAAGCATCCCCAATTTTTATTAGTAACACTTTGACATTCCCCTTTGTTTGGCTCACCAGGAACAGAGCTGAAGCCAAAGCTCCCATGGGCTCTGCTGTTGTGGGCTCTGAGCAGGAGCGATTGGAGGGAAGGGACTGGCTGCAGTGGGGCTGGTTTGCGCGGTTTCTGGAAGCCTCGGGGTACTGTATGGGTGCTGCCCCATGCCCAGCTCCAGAAGCTCTCTTGAGTTCGAAACAACACTTAGCCCCTGTTTTTAAGAGCCCCAGAACCAATTCTACAGCATCAGGAAAAGCTCCTCTAAACAGCCAGTTACACATGTAAAGCCCCTGCACAGGCTCTGGCCTGTAGCAGATACTCAGTCAGTGTCCCAGAGTGACTTGTGTCTGGATGCTGGCAGGTGAGCACTTCCACTGGACTCAGCGGCCCAGTAGTGTGAAATGCTGCTTGGCTAATCACCAAGCTTAGGGGACACGGAAACCCACTGTAGCAGGAAGTCAGAAGCTTTGCTTAGTCTCTTTTTCCTGGGTTCACATACATGACTGAAATAGGTTTAAAACCCCATCTTTATTTTACAAACTTATAATCCAACTTTTGAAAATAATGATGAAAGCCATCCTTCATTCCACTCATCTTCTGCACCTTTTAACACAGCAACAGTGAGGCAGGGTAGCTGGGCCATAAAGAGATCAGGCCTGAGTGAGTCCCTGCTATGTCCTAGTGTGTGGCCTTGGAAAGGTGATAGCCTCCCTCAGTCTCCATTTTCTCATCTTAAAATAGGGATGATAATAGTACCTACCTCATGGGGGTGTTGAAAGGCTTTAAAAAAGCAAGATATGTGCAGTGCATGGCACAGAGCTTTCACAGAGTAGATGCTTTGAGCCGGTCATGTCATTCCTAGGAATGCATCTTAAAGAGACAATGAAACATTTGTTTGTTTCAGCACATAGAGATGTATTTATAAGCATACCCTTTCATCTTAGCTTGTTTCATAGTGTTGACAAGTCGTTCAGTGCCTTGTCTGTACCATCGTCTTCCTCAGGCTCCTTCCAGTCAAGCTTTGCCAGGCCTAGAGTCAGCTGGTAAAGAGGTTTGGCTTTGGAGATGCGAGAAAGGTGTGAAGAGCTACCACAGAACTATAGGAACCTCTGAATGTTCCCTGCTGCTGCTGCTAAGTCACTTCAGTAGTGTTCGACTCTGTGCGACCCCATAGACGGCAGCCCGCCAGGCTCCCCTGTCCCTGGGCATCTCCAGGCAAAAACACTGGAGTGGGTTGCCATTTCCTTCGCCAATGCATGAAAGTAAAAAGTGAAGTCATATCCGACCCTCAGCGACCCCATGGACTGCAGCCTTCCAGGCTCCTCCATCCATGGGATTTTCCAGGCAAGAGTGCTGGAGTGGGGTGCCATTGCCTTCTCCACTGAATGATCCCTACATCTGTTAAATTGTGAATAGAGGCACAGCACAGACAGTGAAGATTATCCATCCATCTTTGCTTCTAGCTACCTATTATAATCCTCCTAGTTACTGGAGAGGAAGTACAAATAACTGTATTTAGGCAGACAAATATGATCCTAGAGTAAATGATAGAGCTATGGAAACTAAAACAGAACTACTGTGTGGAGGCAGGAAAAGACAGGAGTCAGGAATAAGGG
The DNA here is from genome assembly GCA_006410675.1 of Oreotragus oreotragus. NCBI lineage: Eukaryota > Metazoa > Chordata > Mammalia > Artiodactyla > Bovidae > Oreotragus > Oreotragus oreotragus. The sequence continues at coordinate 118,067 of SJYX01015339.1, read as the reverse complement.
AGAAGAGAGCAGTAAAGAGAGGGCTGCCTTTATCTGGCATGATACCTAGAAAGGGGAAGAACAGTGGCCTTGGAGTATGGCAGACTTATACTGGAACACCAGCATTGCCAACAATTAGCATGTTAACATTTCTAAAGTTCGTTTTCTTAACTTTGTAATGGAAAAGCAGTTCAGAGGGCTTTGGGGAGAAATAAATGAGTTGAAAGAATATCTATAAAGCATCTGACCCATGGAAGATAGTCAATACGATTCAGCTCCATTTTCAAACATTTTGTCCAGTTGTCTCCTCAGGAAAACTGTGTAGTGTACAAGGTGCATTGATTTCAAATCCAGAGGACATGATCAATGTAACATCTTTAAAATTATTTTATGTCCCAGATGTGAAAGGTCTGGTTTATATAGTTTGTATACTTTTTTCATTATCTTTGTGAAATTTTAAAGCATTTACCCTTGTACCAACATTATCAATTAAAGACCCTGTTATTGACTGATTCAACGAGTTGGTGGAGTAGTGAAGAAGTAGATTAGTAAGGCCAAGAGAAGTAGTTTAAAAATGTGAAATGTGGTGCTTAAGCCTCCAACACGCACTTGTGTTATCGTCATGGTGAGCTGTGTTCACATGTACATGTACTGCATGACTGACGGAGGGCTTTGAAGTTTACTCAAAATCCAACTAAGAAGGCTACTCAGATTAGGGATGGGGGATGGCATAAAGCCTGCTTTTACCCAGATGTCCCATGCAGATAAGCACCAGGATACAGGGAAAATAAGAAACGATCCTCTCAGCTTGAGTCTCCTGTTTCACTTCGTTCTGTCCAGAGTAGTTGCTAAAGTAATTTACAGTTTGGAAAGCTGTGATCACTCTACCTGAAGCACTAAAAGTTCATGGTGAGGCTCCCAGCTTATCACAGGCAGTAAATGCTCACAAACCATAATGGACTAAAAGACCCCTTGCCCAAGATTCTCACCCAGATGATAATACCACCGAGGCAAAGCCCTCCTTCTCCCCTCTTGAGATAAGTAAGTGTGTAGTCTACTGGCTATTTTTAGAGCTCACATATTTATATTATGCTTTTTGATTTCATTAAACCAGCTCCAAGGCTGGCTTTCATATTTTCGGTAATGTACCCCTTTTCTTCCCTGTACCTCCCTTCTCACTATTAACCTCTGCTCCAGTGGGGCTTTTTGGTGTTTGAAGAGGATGTGCAGTTTAATCCACCTTGCAGTTAAAACAGGAAAATATGTACACGGAAAATGAAGTTTGCATTCAATCAAGAATTAACCTTCTAATTTCAATAGCAAAGCACACATCCCAGACTTAGCATCAGTGGAAAGCAGCATTGTTGGAAATGATGCAGCGGGAAGCTTACTTGCTGAGTTTAGACCATATAAGCCTTTTTGTTTTCTTGGCTTGTGGGATCTTAGTTCCTCAACCAGGGATTGAACCCAGGCTGTCGTCAGTGAAAGCACGGCGTCCTAACCACTCTTAGAATGATTACCAACTTCCTTCATACTACCTTCTGGTGAACTCTAACAGTTTCTTGTAAGTGTCATAAAAATTATTCAAAACCAATCCATTTAGCAAAATGATGGAATTTATTGATGCCAGAGAACAGATTTATTTAAAAACCTAAGACTTCTGTTTAAAAAAATTTTTTTTAATGATTGCTTCAATTATTATAGTATACTGAAACCTCAGAGGCCCTTGGTCCTGTTTGACCATCTACATCCACTCTATTTCTAAATGCAATAGAAAGGAAAAGGAGGGCTAGAAAGTATCACAGACTTTGCCTCTTTACTGCTTATCTTTAGGACAGGATGGAAATCTGTCTTTGCTGACTTTGATTTAGGTTTTTCTTTCTTCCCAAGTAACAGCAGTTACCTGTCATCTCGTTCTTGTGGACTTGGGACCAGCAGGAATGGCATCACCTGCGAGCACAAGCCCAGCCCCAGCCCAGAGCTGCTGAATCAGCATCTCTATAGGATCCCCAGAGGATTCCTTTCACATTCAGGTCTGAGAAAAGCTATGTTAGGGGATACTGTGGTTAGGATGTAATTAGTAGGTTTTTAGTTTGAGGAGGTATTCTTTGGGAGTGAAAAACAGACTTCCAGAAGCAGAGGATTTACTGATGGGATATACATGGACCTAAGCTGCTCCCTCATAACTTTGTCTTCCTTTTTGCCCATAATGGTCCCTCCCGCATCCTTTGTTCCATCATCACATCTTTTCAACTTCAGCTCATATTGGTGCCTAATTTCCTCTATATTTGCCAGATCAAATTCTCAAGAACTAGAATCTGATTAGCCCAGTTCAATGTTTTGCTCCCAGCCACCCATAAGTCACTGGCCAGTCTATGGACTGGACTATTGGATCAGCTTGATGGGGGCAAGTCATTTAAATAAAGGCTGCCTCTTGACTGGCAGGTAAGGAGAGAGACCTGAGAGGTGGGTTCCTGACCACCCATCAATCTAATCACAGCTTTTAAGAAACACGAAATTCTGAATGCACCTACCTGCTTCCCAAGGCAAATGTCAGCTTGAGCCAAGATGATAAAAAAAACTTACCTAAATTCATCTATTGCCAGACCTATTCTAGGGCAAGAAAGAGGGGAAGCTGAGTATGAGAAACTAAACATTAATTTTAATATCTTCTGTGGGCCATTTCATTTTAGAGACATGTCATGATAAAGTACAGAACTATGTGCATGGGAGCCTGGTAAGAGACAGTCCCACTGACTTGAGATTTGCTGGGTGCTTATTCAGAAGACAGGCCACCTCCTTACAGCTCTTCAAAGAGCCTAATAGCCTAGCTGACTTTATGAAGCCCTGAAGAGATTGCTGGAGAAAATTTTAATGTTTAAAAATTATTACTGAAGGATTTGAAATCTTTAAGAATTCCAGGAACTTGAGTATTCCAAGAAAAACTGTAACTCCCAGAACCGATATATCGGCCATCTGAGCACTCAAAACTAATAACCCCTTTGACGCTGTTAACAGGGAACCGGACCTCATGGAAGCCCAGTAGCCTTGTTTTACAGGCACTCCCTGGAGCTGGTCACAGGCTCCATAAACGAAGATAATTCTTTCTGCGAGGGCATTTCTCTGCTTTTTGGACCACTCTTTTCTCCCAGCTTCTCCCTCCTGGCTCAGTCCGGACCATGGTGGCAGTGGGACTGATTCTGCTTCCTGTGCGTTTTCCCTTCAACCTGTTCCACCCATGTTTGTCCCTGAGGCCTTCCTGGAGCGTAGCCCCAACTTGGACCTGACCTGCTCAGCCTTCAGAGTTTCCAGGCAGCCGCAGGCACTTCGGTCGCCCCAGGCCAGCCTCGGCCCCACCACTGCTCACCTGACTGCAGCCCCTGTCATTCTGAAGGGCCTCCCACCCCCTCCTCCCCAGTCCTCGCCTAGAGTCTCCTCTGATCTCCATCCACACAAATGCCACCCCCTTTCCAAACAGGCCTCCGATGCTGCTCCTTGAAGCTCCCTCTCCTAATTCTCTTCTTCTCAGCAGCTATGACTCTCACACATTACTTTCCTTTTGGGTTTTGAGGGTTTTAAAATTTTAACCTGAGAATGACATTCCTTTCCTGTTGGATCAGAAATCCCTTGGGGGTGGGGACCTTGAACCTCACAGGGAGAGTGCATGTAGGAAACCAGAGGGATAGAGTAAGGCCTATAGCATCTGGACTCTGATTTCCGTCCTAATTCACAATCCTGGTAGACTTCCTCTCTGTGGTTTGCGTGACCTCTGAACAGGCTTCACTGGCCTCTCCCAGCCTCAGCTTCCAGATCTGTTAAGACAAAAACTGTACACATCTCAGGCTTGCTGAAGGATTGCTTCTGAAGCGACGAGTCCCAAACACCTCCCACACCATCAGCTACCTCTCCGGTGGTTACAGGAGGTGCTCAGCGAACGCCAGGCCCTGGTGGTGACAGGAAGTCCTCAGTAAATGCCAGGCCCCGGGCATCTGTGGGACTGGGATGCCTGAGGCTGGGGTTTTTGCCAATCGCCTTCATCTGCTTTTATAAGCGCTGCTAACAGGCAGGAGGATGTCTGGGTTTGAGTTTCACCTCCTCCTCAACCCCTCATCTTCTGGAGGAGGTGCTAATGAGCAGTGAAATGACCACCAGGTGGGCTGGGAGGGAGGCGGAGGAGGTTGGATATCCTTCTGCTGGATGCTGGGCTTTGGAATCCGTGAGGCCTGACAGGCATCCCTCCCAGAACCCCACACTGAGTCCTATTTGGCAAGAAGAGGAGAATAACTGCAGAGTCGGAGCAGTGGTTCTGGTTCCGGAGGAGTTCTGGAAGGAGCCCAAATGGGCCCTCTTTCTGTCTGGCCCTGCGAGTAAGCTCCCAGCCCCCAGCCTCCACCCCAGGCATCGTGGCGTTGTAATAGCTGCTCTTTCTGTCGAGCAGATACTATTTTTATTGATCACCTTCTTGACAGAAATATTAAGCCACAGAATGTTCCTGGCAGGTGGCAGCCTGAGTGCCACTGGCGGTGCACGGACTCGCGTCTTCAGTTCCAGGGCCCTCGCCAGAGCAGGCAGGCCCAGAACTGGCAGCTTCCCAGACACCCAGGAAGCCAGTGAACTTGCTCTGTGTGGGGGTTAGAGTGGAAGAGGCTGGGCCCCAGTGAGCCTTCCCTTCCCCTCTGTGGTTGGGGGCTGCGGGCGAGTTCCAGGTCTTGAAGGAACTGGTCTTCCCAGGGACAGAGAGATCAGTGGCTCTCAACACTGCTGCACTTGAGAACCACCCCAGGGAGGTTTTTTTTAAAAAAACAAAAACAAACATAGATGCCCAGACCTGATCTCCAGGGTTTCTGATTGACTTGGTCCTGAGGTGGGCCCTGGGCAGCCACACTTTTTAAAAATTCCCCCAGGTGATCCTGATTCAGCCTGGCTAGAGACCTACGATCAGAAATGATCAGCGAGGTCACTGTATTATATGAAAGAGCATAGGCCTCGGGGTCCAGCAGATGTGGGCATCCCCCTGGACCACTGATTAGGCACTGGCCCATCATGAAGAGGACCAGTCTTCCAGGTTTTCGATTTCTTAAATCAGGAAAGGGGTGGTAGTGGTGTTGCTCACCCTCCCTTGAAAACTGGTTCTAGTTCTGGAGGAGTTCTGGGAAGGAGCCCAAATGGGGCCTCTTGTATAGTTAATTGAGGGAAGGTGTGAGTAGCTTTGGGACCTTAGCAAAGTATTTCTTTCCCTGTATTTGTAGGCCTACAGTTTACAAATAACAGTGTATTCATTTACATAAGTTATAAACCTTGCACGCACTCTACAGTACCGTGGTCTGTACTTCTTTACTCTGTTAGGGTTCCACTGACATTAAATCAGAGATTCTTGATGGGACCGGGGGGAAAGAAACATGCTCCCTCACGAAGACACATGAGAAAGGGGGTGGGGAAGGAGGCATAGTACACTCTGGAAAAATATGAAATGGGCTTGATGCCAAGAGAGACTTATGGACTCTGTTTTCCATGTCACCTAAGTGGCTTTACTGTAGGCAGAGAGTATGCCTGACCTCTTCTGTGGAGGGAGATGCTGTGCCTTCCCAGGCTGTAGGCTATACAAAATGCTTAAAAAGATAAGTGTGGGACAATGTTATTCACACCTCTACTTTGCTAGATGTGAAAAATATGAGAGACCCCTGGAGAACAATCTCCTAACAAGTCTGTGCTGTTAATGCTCTACACCAGGGTTAGTAAACTACCATCTGTTGGCAGGCAGCCTGTTTATTCTATGGCCAGTGAGCTAAGAATGATTTTTGCATCTTAAACACACACATACAGAATATGCAACAGAACCTTTTTGTGGCCTGCAAAGCCCGACTGTCTGGCCCTTTGCAGAATAGTTTGCTACCCCTGCCCTACACAATACTGCTTCTGTAACTACCCTGGCCAGACTAATGCCAAGTAGATGAATCTGACTTATTCTAACATTTTCTGTAAATAGTGGATTTTATAGGGCTAGTGTGTTGCAGATTGGATTCCATAGGAAGCAGACTCTGAGAGGGAATTTAATGAAAAGGATGTTTATTAAGGAATGCCTTTGATAGCATCACCTGTGGAAAATGGGAGAGAACAGAGGGCGGGAGAAGCCAAGCTGTGAGGCAGACCTGGCAATAGACTCAGCCAGTTCCACAGGCGCTCTGGATGTAGAATATCCCCTTAGAGTGTTCCCAAGTTGGGCTGAGATGTCTGGGCCTTTATACTCCTGTAAGAGCCAGTTATTGGGTCTCAGCCGCATGGGAGGGGTCAGAACTTGGGCAGGCGGCTCTCTGGAGCTGAGGGCATCCCTGAAGGAACTGACAACTCAAGGCTGCCTTCCAGCCGCTGGAACTGAGGATCTTCTGATGAAGGTGGCTTTGGGAGGTGAACTACAGTGTCCACGGCATAGGGCAAACATTCTAGGGCCTTGATGGCAGAATTGTTACAGGTGGGAGTGATTTTTCTAACCTCTTTATACCCTGAAGAACATAGCGTAGGGTCTTGCAAGCAGTATATATTCACCGAGGGTATGGATCGATGCTTGGATGCAATGAATTTTGCAAGTTTAAGCATAACAACCTTGTCTTCTAATCCTTTGGTCTTCCTTTTTGGCTCTTTCCTGCTCCCTCTACCCTCCCTTGACCCAGTCCATTTTAACTTTTAAAATCACCTCGTAATAAAATGCTGAGAACAGAGATGTTTAAAAATATGTGTGGGATGGATTTAAAAAAGGAATCAATTACAGAACAGAATTTTAAATCTAAAATAACTTAAAGTTCTGAGTATTCTAGTGTATTTCATTATAATTTTATTTTTCATGAAACTCTTCCAAAGTCTCTGTTTTTAAAAAGTTTAAATCTTTATTAATTTTTGCTTGTAAAAAAAGAAAACAAATAAGTCCTCCCTTTCTAATTATATTAACAGCATGTTTTGTGTTCTTATAAATTTTTTAAATGTATATACTATTATTTACTTATATATAGATGTGTTTATTTCTCTAAAAATAGAATTATCATATACATATAATGTATATATGTATGTGCTATTTTTTCCCCAAAAAGCATATGACAGATATCTTGACCTTATTACACTAAACACTGCTGTTTCTTTAGAAAATGCAATGTCCTAGTCATATATGCAGCCCCAAGAATTCAACAAAGGTGATTTGAATTGAATTCGATTTCTAAAGTCTGATCCCCCAGAGCCTTTATTTCTTTTGATCCCCTGGCTTTGGAAGCTTGGTTAGGATGGGGAAAGAACTATTAAAAACTTGCCTGAGGGAGGGGGCGGAGAAGTGTTGTTAAAATCCTCTTTGAGCCATGGTTGGGGCTGGTACTCACATGAGCAGTGGAGTCTGGCAGATCTTCCTTGCATAAAAAGATGAGGGAATTGTGATAGGAGTAGGATGGATCCCTCCCTGCCAGGCTTAGAAACCCCCACTTGCCTAGGGAGTTCCCTAGGGGCTTAGTGGTTAAGATTCTGAGTCTTCACTGCCCTGGCCCCAGTTCATTCATTCTCTGGTCAGGGAGCTGGCATCCTGTGAGCTGCATGGCATGGCAAAAAAAAACAAACACTCCGGTTCTCTAAAAAACATGAATTCTATGGCACTCATCTGTCCATCAGTGTCCAAAAGTTACTAACTGAGGCAGGCTTTATGGAGCATAGAAAACCCACTGTTTCTGAAGCTTCCTTGAGAAGCCAAAAACCGTGAAGTTCTATGCCCTGAGGTCCTCGACCCCGCCGCATTCACCTCCCTAGGCCCACTTCTGTCCATCGGGAGCCCTGGGGAGGGAGGCACTGTTACAGAATGCCACCTCATCCTCTCTCCTTTCTGAAGGCTATTCTTCAAATTAGCTCAAACAGGAAATTAATAACTCTTACAGACTTGACCTTTGAAAAAGAAACGTTAGATTCTCTTTCCAGTAGCTGGGAAGCTGAGCACTAGCAACAGAAGTGTGTGTGTGTGTGTGTGTGTGTGTGTGTGTGTGTGTGTGTGTGTGAGACTTAAAAGAAGGGTCAGTAGCTGCAGCTTTCACCAATGCAAGTGAGGGGACAAAAGGCAAATTAAAATGTTATCTTGTGAACTGGGACCGTAGACCTGACTCAATACAAGCTTTCACCCCTTGACCAAAATTAGACCTTAGCAGGGAAGATGCAGTATGGTCTTTACTCAGGAAGACATCAGGTTTCATTCTCTCTTGGGCCTTGGTTTGCCAGGCAACAGGCACTATCATGGGGCTTCCCAGGTGGCTCAATGGTAAAAAATCTGCCTGTGATGCGGGAGATGTAAAAGACGTGGGTTCGATCCCTGAGTTGGGAAGATCTCCTGGAGGAGGGCATGGCAACCCACTCCAGTATTCTTGCCTGGAAAGTCCCATGGACAGAGAAGCCTGGCAGGCTACAGTCCGTAGAGTCTCAAACAGTCAGACGCGACTGAAGCAACTGAACACACGTGTGCACACACAAAACACACACACACAATATCAAGCATCAGTCTCTAACTAATAAAATCGGTAGAAGGTAGATGAACCACAAAGAATCCTTGAATGGCTATATTCCCCTAAATTGACCCCAGGCAGAAGTGATTTTCTGCAGTTTTGTTGGTAATTCTTTTGCTATTCAAAGGAACAAAGAACAGCTAATTCAATGATAATAGAGTAAAAATATAAAATAGCATTGCCGCTAAGTCACTTCAGTCATGTCTGACTCTGTGTGACCCCATAGATGGCAGCCCACCAGGCTCCCCCATCCCTGGGATTCTCCAGGCAAGAATACTGGAGTGGGTTGCCATTTCCTTCTCCAATGCATGAAAGAGAAAAGTGAAAGTGAAGTCGCTCAGTCTGTCCAACTGTTAGCGACCCCATGGACTGCAGCCCACCAGGCTACTCCGTCCATTGGATTTTCCAGGCAAGAGTACTGGGGTGGGGTGCCATTGCCAATAGCATTAGATTTTTATAAATCAAGGATGTATATTGTATGGTTAAAAGTAAAATTTGCCATTAATTTAAAGTCTGTTTTTCTACTTAAAAAATAACCTGAATAACTTTCCCTGTCATTAAATAGTATATGTAATATTTTTAATGGCTGTAGACTAGTCCATTGTATAGCTACTGTATAATTTATTTAGCTGTTTTCCTATTGTTAGACACTTGGATTATTTCCAAATTTTAGAAGTAATAAATACTTCTAATGAGCATTCTTCATACATAATTTTTCTCTGAGGATATATTCCTAGAGGTATAATTGGTAGGTCAAAGGCCCAGTGAAATTTAGTTTTTGATTCTTATTACTAAGCTGCCTTCCATTAAGGCTGTATCTAGTTGCTTTTTAATTGACCAGTATAAGGGCACTGAGACCACATAAACAAGGGTTTTTAACAGGCCTGTGAAAGCCTGAAGCTTGCTGCCCATGCCGCTGTGGTCACATCTGGAGAATTATGCCCAACAGTGCAGGACTGTGTGGGATTCACAGAAGGGAAGTAGTCTGATGAGTTTGTGTTAGTCGGAGGAAGCTTCATGGAGTAGGTGAGGCTTAAGGGAGGCCTTGAAAGCAGGTAACAGACTGGCCCAGAGGTCAAGGAAACAACTGATGTAAAGCAGAGGCCCACCTGTCCCCAATAGGGAGCTGTCGCAGGGTTGCTGGAGGAGAAAATGCGCTTCACGCTTCCAAGAGGAGCAGGACCAGGCTGGCTTTAATGGCTGGGGACAGTGCAGCCAGCCCATGCTCCTAGATAAAATGGATACCAAGATCAGGACTCCAGAGTAAGGCAAAGACTTCATGCAAGGGACATATCTATCTCATTTGACCTCCACACTTGATGATTCCTCAGAAATGGAAAGAAATTGAGGCTTTTCAAACCTTTTCATTATATTAGGGGGAAAAGACACAAAAAAATCCACCAACCCTGCCGATTTGCTAGATATTCTTGGAAGGATAATAAAAGTGAAACTTTCTTCCTCTTTCAGCAGAATGGAATTAGACTCACCTTGTTACAGATTGTGCTGCTACCAATTAAAAAGAGAGGGAAAAACGCTGCTGAAACATTCTCCACTTTGCAGCTGCTTTTATTTAATCCATGTAGTTTAAATTCTCCAAGGACCTTAAACTAAATCGACCACCAGATATTGAAAAATAAAACAAACTGTTAATTAGAGGGATTGCAAAGAATGTCTTTCCTTTGGTTTAGGAAAGTGGAGAGGATGTTGGATGAGAGCCCCTTCAAAGGTGAGGGAGAAAGATGTTTAGGGAATCTTTCTTTCTCTCCAGGGATTCCGAAGCAAAGATTTGTAAAGACTCTGCAAATAGCCTGGACAGCGTTGGCTCTTGTTAAAACAGGTAGGGACCTCATTAGAGACGGATGAAAGGATGCAGTTTCCCCACTGGGAGAAGGTACAAGGAAGCCTGACCATGGACCCAAGCAGGACTCGCCTGGTGGAGACGACCACCTGCCTCCCCGCTCACCGATGACCAGGACCAGGAGGAGGGGGTATCCTGACACCAGATGTCAGCTGCCAGGGCAGACCCCACCTGCAGGAGCAGGCCTAGTCTGCACCCATTGTTTAAACACACCCTGGGTCTGCCAGGAAGAAGTTGCTTCTCACGGGGGCAGATTACCTGGGAAGCATCCAGCCTGGACCAGGGAAAGGTGCATGCTGGGGACAGTGGTGGGCAGCAGTGCCCTCTCCCTGCCTGCACCCAGGTCCAGCCCATGGGCGGTGGATTTTGAGCTCAGTCTCCACCCTGCACGACTTGGATTGCAGGATCATGTCACTGAATTCAAAAGCAGAACTTTGGGAGTCAAGAAGTGGAATCTTGGATTTTTAACTTTTTGTGGTCATATGTTAAAGAGTATGAGGTGGTATGAAGTGATAGCCACACTGCCCAGGTGACTATAGGTGACTTGTTTTTCCTCTCTGAACCCATCTCCTCTCTGTAAAATGGGGCTAAAAATAAAATACAGCTCAGAAGGTGTGAGGATTAAGTGAAATGATGCTCTTAACCATCTAGCAGGGACCTGCACAGAGGCGGTGCCGGCGAGTTGGGTCTTATTCACACTCCAGAATCCAGAGGAAGTGGTACCTGGGTTGGGACCTCCACTGCATTTTGCGGTCAAGTAAAGCTTACAGGGTTCTCATTAAAAGGAAAATGTATTTCTTTTAAAAAATTGTATATGACAAATGCATTCCTTCTGGGCAAATTCATGCCCAATATGCAGTGGGATCCAGAGGTACAGAGGCGTGCAGTCATCTGTAGGACTCCCAGGCCAGGTGAGTATCCACTAGAGGAAACCAGGCCCCTGAGCAATGGGTGGGTGGGTGGCTGGATTTTATACTTTTTATTTTACTGCTTAGTGCCCTACTGCTTTGGTTGAGGCCTTCATTTCCTTCATTTTCTCTGCATCAAACATATATACTTCTGTGATAACTCTGGCCTCTGTGGGAAGCCTGTGAACAATTATGTAGGCATGTATAACTGTATGGCGTCTGTCCCCAGTATTTCAGGCAGGGGACCTCTCCACTCCACCGGCCTCTGCACACCTGGATTGAGAGCCCTGTGTTTTCATTTTGCCTGATTCAGGGTCTAATCACTGTCCACCAGGTGACCAGCCTCTAGCATGAGTACTGCCCCAGTGCCATGGAGACGCTTACTCAGTTCAACAGGGTACGTGGAAGGGGAGGCGGGTCCCGGCCCGGTCATTTGCAGATGGGCCATCCTTCAGGATACACAGAGCCTCTTGAAAGCCACGGAGCCTCATATTCTAGGCTGGGCACCTCCAATCGGCTCCTGGGGCCCAGACTAAAGTTAAATTGCACTGTGCAGCATCCCAATAGTGGAGCTCACAGAGTCTCGTGTGGTGTAGGCATGTTTCTGCATGGGCACCTTCCCCTTCAGAAACTGGGAGGGCTGTGATGGTGGGTGCTAAGTCGGGCTTTTGAAGGTCACTCAGAAACCTCTCCTGCTGTCCAGGCAAGGTTTTCACTTTCCCAGCATTTGCCAGGCTTCCTCCCTGTCTCTGCAGCCTGAAGATACTCCTATTTGGCTACAAATATGTCAGCAACTGACATCTTGGAAAAGAATAAATGGGCCAAGTCAGAGTTTGATGCTCTGCCTCTTAAAAGTCACGTCCAGTTTGCCAGATGGCAGGAGTGAGAATGCGATTTGATGTGGACAGTTGGCCAAGTCACCCAGAGAGAGGCTCCTCCTCATCATCAGAGCCCTCACCACAGAGTTGTCTCCCAACTGAAGACCAAGCTCATGTTCCCCTGCAGCCCACCTTCCTGTGGATTCTCCGTCCCTGTTTCTTCCTCATCCCTAGAAATCCTGGCTATGCATCACCGGAAATGTGCTACCTAAATATTATGCTCACATTATTCCTTCAGTCCCAAAATGTGTCATTGCTGCTTACTGTACAGAGCAGTATCCTTTGCTGTGTATTTATTATGTTGGGGTTTTAATTTAATCAGTTTTACTAAGTAATACAACCCCCTCGCTGCCCTGACTTATAATAATTAACGTGGGGCACACAGACACTCCTGCATTCACCTACCGTATTTTTTTGGAATGCTTCTGCAGCATTAGCACACACAGACCAAATTCAGCCTCAAACACAAAACAGGAACAATGCTTACCTAAGTTTTGTTCATCTCGGCTGCAGAACCTTGAATGTAATAATTTGGTTGGGTCTACAGATCAGACCTCCCTGGTCCAGGTGATCACAGACTGGGTCACAGACTCTGAGTGTGCTCCTTCATTCAGGGCTTGTACTCTGGATCCCCCTCCACCATCTCCACATCGCTCTGTACCTCGAAAAGCTGGCCTCCTGGGGCTGCCTGGCCCCAGGCTTCCTGCCCTCCAGCTGCTGGTTTGCTTTGGCCAATGGGAGGCGCTGGCAGGAGATCAAAGGGCAGGAGTTGAGAAAGGTCAGGGTATTTATCCCACTGGCTCCTTCTTTCCAGGCTACAGTCTAAGATGTCTTAAATCTTGACATCTGCTTCTTGCCTTCAGTCACTATATCTCAGCTATTGCTTCTGCAGTTCTCTTGAAAAAATCTTTTCAAACTGAGCCTTTGATTTCTTTGCAAGACTCTGTTTCCCTCTAACATGCTCTGCAAATTGTAGCTCTGCCAGCAGAAGGCTTCTGTCTCGCTTTAAACTGAGTGTGCGCGTGTCCATCCTCAGCACTGTTCTGTACACTATCACAAGAGAAGTGGAAAACTCCTTTTGGTGGAGTCACCGCTTTCTTGTAACAGAGTTAGTTCGCCCTCACCTTCACCGTGCCCAGGCCCAGCTACCCTGTGCAAAGTAATTACCTGGCCCATCATGAAATTTTCTCTGGGTGTTATTCTCTAACCATGTCACAGCAGATTGTATCTTCAAAGATGGATGCAATAATATCTCCCATCCCCCATGCTCTTCTGCAATGTGACCTTGACACTTTTCTCACTGAGAGGTGGAATTTTTCTCTTTCTCTCCCCCTGCTTGGATATGGGGCAGAGGAATTCATTGTGACTTCTGGAACAGGGTCAGTTGGCTTTGATATGGTCTTCTTGAAAGGCTCACTCTGCAAAGGCCCCCTCCTGAGACCTTCCTTTCAGAACTTAGCTAGTAGGATGCGAGAAGCCCAAGTTGTTGAGGAATGGTCTAGTCAGCATCCCAGCTGAGCCAGCCTACCATCTATCTCAGCTCAGGCAGCAGACAAGGGAGTGAAGATCCTCCAGCGGGGGAGGTAGATACATGTGGGACGTGGATCCTCCAGTTCCAGCAATTCTAATAACTCACAGTCCAAATCTTCCCAAATGAGGCCCCAGGCATTACAGCACAGAATAACCATCCCTACTGTGACCTTTTCAATACTTGACACCTGGGATCCATGAGCAAACTACATGGTTGTTGCTTTACACCACCAAGTTTAGGGGGGGTTGTTATGCAGTCATGGTAACTGGACCACATTGTCCACCGCTGTGTGGTTACCTGGGGATGGGAGCCGCTGATTTGTTCAGAAATGCACTGTACCCAAGAACTAAACTTTAAACAACAGTGCCTCTTCACTTCTATTCTAGAAGGAGGGGAGATAACAGAAGTTTAGATTTTTTTCCAAACACTGATTCAGTGATTTGAGAACAAGTATGGGTATTTAAAATCAAAGGATGCTATAAACATTCAGTATACTGCTCAAATTCCAGCACTGCTTTTATAATGTGGGGCTGCAAGTTTTCCTCCCTTTGCAGCAGTTGCCTCTAATCTTGCAGCCATCTGTCCCTGCTCTGATGAAAATAGAACACTCCATGCCTCCTCTCCCTGGTCCCTGCTCAGATTACATGCTTATATTAGGTTGAACTGTATGAAATTGCCATTTTGTAGGTCATAAATGGTTAAATCTTAGTAATTTCATGTGGTTCAACCTAATGTTAACCTCCAACTCCTCAAATACATATATCACTGAATTGTATTTGAGATCTCAACCTAAATGAGACTTGCTCTCTGCTTCCCTTTCCTGCCCCACTCCAGCTAAACTGGATTATCTTGTATCACATCATCTTGTCCTTTCCTCCAGAGCACCTGTCACAATTTGTAATTATATGTGTGTTTATTATTTAATGTCTAATACCCCAATGAGACTTATGTAAACACCATGAGCACTGCATATCGTTGTTTCCGAGCTCCTCATGTGGGGCCAGGTACCTCATAGCCACTCAATAAATGTCAGCTAATGTATATACAATGTGGCTCTCTTCACGTGTAGACAGTGTTTTTATTAGATTTCCAGAGCATCCTGAAGGCACTGTGGTCCTTGTCATAGTATCTGCAAGCTTCTAGAGCAATGAATGGTTTCTAATCCAATGGTCCATTAGACACGCTTGGAAAGATTTTAGAAAATACTCTGGAGACTGCCTTCCAATCAATCAAATCAAGGTCTCCAAGGAAAAGGGATGAGCCCAGTCACGGTTGGGAAACTGTTTGGGAAGGCAGAGACCCCATCTACAGAGATCTCTGTGCTTGCTGCTGCAAACTTATGATGCTTTCCTGCTGTTGACCCGGTGGTAGAGCGTCAGACCTCAGTCAGGTGGTTTTGTTCTCAGTCCCAGCTGCCTTCTTTGGGCACGTTAGATATTGTTACCAACCAGTAAGCTTTTGAGAACCAGTCACACTTAGTTTGCAAGTACTCTTTTCAGTAATTATACCAAGGAGTGAGTACCCCCAGATCTGCTCCAAATAAACATGAAATCTAAATTGAAAGAGTATGTGCCTCTAAGTGGGTTCTTTCACCTCTCCTTCCAACAGTACTCCCATGCTTGGATTAGTCACTAAGTCGTGTCCGACTCTTTTGTGACCCCATGGACTGTAGACCTCCAGGTTGCTCTGTCCATGGGATTTCCCAGGCAAGAATGCT
The DNA here is from genome assembly GCA_006410675.1 of Oreotragus oreotragus. Lineage (NCBI taxonomy): Eukaryota > Metazoa > Chordata > Mammalia > Artiodactyla > Bovidae > Oreotragus > Oreotragus oreotragus. The sequence continues at coordinate 102,677 of SJYX01015339.1, read as the reverse complement.
GGAGTGGGTTGCTATTTCCTTCTCCAGGAGATCTTCCCGACCGAGCAATTGAACCTGGGTCTCCTGCATTGCAGGCACATTCTTTACCATCTGGGCCACCTCTTCCTATAGAGAAACTCTCAAGCCATCACATAACTTTCTTTCCCAGCTTTCCAGCTCGGGAATTTTCCATAAGTCACCATTTAAGGGAAATCCACACACCTATCCATTCATATTCATTTGATATCCAATGAATTCCATCAATGGAATCGGCTCTGGGAGCCATTCTTTCTATCCATCTATATTCATTTGAATACTGAACACCCACTGTGTAGCCTTTCTATGTGCCCAGAACCAGCTTTTACCCATTAGAGGGCGCACCAACCTGAATAAGGCTTAGTCCTGCCCCCAATAAGCTCATGTAATGAGAAATTGAGACAATGTGATATGTGCTATTTTAGCAACTTGTAAAAAGTCTCACTGGGACACAGTGAAAAAAATGATTAATTATTGGTAGGAGCTGGACATAGATAAGTAGGAGTCCACTGGAGGCAAAATTAGCAAGTTACAGATGTCTGCTGCTGCTGCTGCTGCTAAGTCACTTCAGTCGTGTCCAACTCTGTATGACCCCATAGACAGCAGCCCACCAGGCTCCCCCGTCCCTGGGATTCTCCAGGCAAGAACACTGGAGTGGATTGCCATTCCCTTCTCCAATGCATGAAAGTGAAAAGTGAAAGTGAAGTCGCTCAGTCATGTCCAACCCTCAGCAACTCCACGGACTGCAGCCTTCCAGTCTCCTCCGTCTATGGGATTTTCCAGGCAGGAATAGTGGAGTGGGGTGCCACTGCCTTCTCCGACAGATGTCTGGGCAAATGCAAAACCTAAAAAATTAGAATAAACCCGAGAGTCCTAGATATAATTGAAATAAATCAAGCAGTAGATAGGTATATGTCAGCTCTTTATTCTAAATGTGGCCTCAGACCACAGAGGGCCCGCTTCTCATTTCTTAAGAACAAGACATGTTGTGCATTCGTTCTTCACATTCACACAAAACTAATCCCATTTTCATAAACTTTATTAATTCCACTGTGCTGTTTATAGCTACTGATTTTATATACTCTTCTCATCAAACTGAAAGTTGATCATTTTGCTTCATACATATTGTAGTAATTAGATTGCTTACTTTAATGGCACAATGGTGTTTGTACACTTTGCCAGTGACACTGCTGACAAAGCACAGTTTATCTCACTTTACTGCATTGTTCTTATTAATTCTCCCAGAGCCAACTAAGCTCTGTTTCTCTTGGGAATTGCCGAGAGGCAGACAGTCTTATTTCTGTCCCATTTGGTATTCCTAGGGCTGAGAAGTATTTTGAACTGGTCTCACTTTCCAGTAAATTCAACCTACCCGGTTCTGAACCAGGGTTTGTTTCAGTTATCTCTTGCTGGATGACAAACCACACCAAAACTTAATGACTCAAAATAACAACAATAGTTTATTGTCTTTCATAATTCTGAGGATTGACCAGGCTCAGCTGGATGGTTTTTCTGCAGTGTGTGTTGTTGGATGGGGTTGCAGTCATCTAGGGGCTTCACCAGGGTGGACTTTTTAAGCTGCCTCACCAACATGATTGGCATTTGGTCCTGGCTGTTGGCTGGAAGCTCATCTGGGACTGTTGACCAGAGCACCTTAGTTCTCCTCCAGTCAGTTTTTCCATGTGGCTTGAGCTTTTCATAGCATAGTGAGGATTCCAAGAGGAAACATGTCTAGCACACAAGAGCAGAAACGGCAGGCCTCTCAAGGCTCAGCCTTGGCAATCACACAGTGTCATTTCTACTGCTTTCTATTGGATGAAGAAAGTCAGAGGGCCAGTCCCGAAACAAGGCAAAAGGATATAGATCCATCTCTTGATGAAATGAGTGGCAAAGAACATGCAGCTATCTTTAATTCATTGTATTTTCTCCGTTCAGTTCAGTTCAGTTCAGTTCAGTTGCTCAGTCGTGTCCGACTCTTTGCGACCCCATGAATCGCAGCACACCAGGACTCCTTGTCCAAGACCAACTCCCAGAGTTCACTCAGACTCACGTCCATAGAGTCAGTGATGCCATCCAGCCATCTCATCCTCTGTCGTCCCCTTCTCCTCCTGCCCCCAATCCCTCCCAGCATCAGAATCTTTTCCAATGAGTCAACTCTTCTCATGAGGTGGCCAAAGTACTGGAGTTTCAGCTTCAGCATCATTCCCTCCAAAGAAATCCCAGGGTTGATCTCCTTCAGAATGGACTGGTTGGATCTCCTTGCAGTCCAAGGGACTCTCAAGAGTCTTCTCCAACACCACAGTTCAAAAGCATCAATTCTTCGGTGCTCAACTTTCTTCNCAGCATCATTCCCTCCAAAGAGATCCCAGGGTTGATCTCCTTCAGAATGGACTGGTTGGATCTCCTTGCAGTCCAAGGGACTCTCAAGAGTTTTCTCCAACACCACAGTTCAAAAGCATCAATTCTTTGGCGCTCAGCTTTCTTCACAGTCCAACTCTCACATCCATACATGACCACAGGAAAAACCATACCCTTGACTAGACGGACCTTAGTCGGCAAAGTAATGTCTCTGCTTTTGAATATGCTATCTAGGTTGGTCATAACTTTTCTTCCAAGGAGTAAGCGTCTTTTAATTTCATGGCTGCAGTCACCATCTGGTATTATGAAGCACCAAAAAATAAAGCCGTAACCTGAATCATGCCAAAGGGAATGCAAGCTCTGTGTTCAGTTGTTAGTCTACCAGGGAGACTAGATGACTGATGACTGATTTGCTTCTGTCTGTCCACAAATCCTCTAGAAATTGTTCAGTGCCAAAAGAAAAAGTAAAAATGAAAAGACTTGTGTTTGTAAGGGAGGTGGCAGAAAGTTTCAATGGCTCAGTGGTAAAGAATCCACCTGCCAATGCAAGAGACTCAGGAAACATGGGTTCGATCCCTGGGTGGGGAATATCCCCTAGAGAAGGGAATGGCAGCCCACTCCAGTATTCTTGCCTGGAAAATTCCATGGACAGAGGAGCCTGGTGGACTATAGTCTATGGGGATCTCATAGATCCAGACACAACTGATCACACACATACATCCACACATGTTCCTATTCATTCAGGAATAATAGAAGGACCAAACAAGGGATAATAAATGACACAAAGGAGAGTGATGGGAATGTATTATGGTGTAACTTTGTAATTTTTCTTTATTTCTGTTGAGAGCCTTGATTAACAAACTAGAGCTCCTAGAGGCCTACAAGCAAGTAGAATTTCATTTACTTGCCGGAGACTGGAGTCAGAAGATAGACAAATTCGAGTCCTGCTCTGTCACTTATTGGAGCTATTCCTTTGAGCAAGACAGTTAAGCCACCATTTCTTCCTCTGCCAAACATGGCAAATGTTTCTCTGGCAACTGCTGTGAAGATTAGAGTTTATAGTCTGGGAAGCACCAGACTATAAACCCAGGGTCGGGATGCATGTTTATTTTCAGCTCTATCCCCAGAAGCCCAACCTAGGGCCTGTTAGCAGATAGGGTCTCAAGAAATACTGGTTGAGAGAAAGAATGGTAAAATATCTGTATTATTATTCCTTTTCCTCAAGCTTACAGTCTTCCAAATTGAGTAGTGAGATGTGTTAAACCTTCTGAATTCCTACAACTTTCTTTTGCTCTCCTTTATTATAAAAGCATAAAATAAAAAACACTTTGAATTTTTTTTCACACATTTCACCACTGTTGGCACTCTTGCAATATACCACTTGCTCTTGAGATTCTTTTTCTTTTTTTTGCTTTGTGTAACTCATGTCCTTAGCACCATCCTCTTCTTAGAAAACTTCACCAGCCACCATGTGAAGTTAGTATAACGTTAAGGCTTACTTCAGATGGAAACAGCAGTGGTGTAAACAATCTTATACCTGGAACTCTACTGGTCACTCAACTGATAATACAGGAGAATTACTCCCAATTGTTAAATCCTTTTTATTTCAACAAATCTTGGATTTGGCAAATGTTCATCTGTCTTCTCAAATGCAGTAAAAAGCATTGTGAATTTGCATAAGTCATTTCAAGGGCATTTGATAGTGAGAGGAAAAGTTAAATTTTTGCTAAACCTTTGAGAGCAGGTTCTTATCTCATGGAATGTGGCCTTTAGGCTCTCTCTGGGGTTATTTTTCCTTNCCTGGGTTCCATCCCTGGGTTGGGAAGATCCCCTGGAGAAGGGAAAGGCTACCCACTCCAGTATTCTGGTATGGAGAATTCCATGGACTGTATAGTACATGGGGTCACAAAGAGTCAGACACGACTGAGTGACTTTCACTCACTTTGTAATTGTAATTATTGCATTTCTTAGAAAATCAACACAAAGGCCAGCATGACTACCCCACATCCTTTTAAAGCACTTTTACTATAATGGAGAGTAACCAGGCTCAGACACTATGCTGCTGTTTGCTCTTCTAGCTCACTGATATTGGTGACCATTGTGCAATAAAAGCATGCTTGCATTTCATTTTTTTCATTTATATTTTGTCACTTTTGCATTGAATAATACTTCTATATCCTTTACAAACTCTAATCAAAAAAGAGCTCTAATCAAAGCAGGTTTATATAGGTTTTCTGGAGAACAAAGGTATATACAAAAGAACAATTCACCAATTGTTCTGATATGATGTTGAGATTAAGTTAACCCTTAGCCATAACATTTGTCCAAGACAATTTTTTTCTAAACATTTCCAGGTTTGGTCTAACATTTTGTGTAAGTTCATTTATTCATTAATCCATCCATCCATCATTCATACATTACCTTTTGGACATTTCCACTTGGGTAACTTCTTTGGCACTGTCAACACACAGATGAATAAGGCAGAACCCCTGCGTAAAGTGACCCCACAACTTGAGGAACTGAAATGTATACAACTTTGTAACACACCAATGATGGCATAAAGCAAAGGGTGAGAGAACACAAGCAAAGGGTAATCGCTTTTTCCTGGGTGAGTCAGGGAAGACTTGTGGAATATGTGGGGAGAATGGCAAATGCAAGGGGAAGGGGCAGCAGAGGAGCTGGGAAAGGGGGGCTGGAGCAGTTTGGGAACAGCACTGAATGTCATGTTTTGGTCACCTTGATATAGGCGATGGTGAGAAGGCAAAAGGTTCTTAACAAGTAATTGCTTTTGGCAATGTTGTGTAGGAACTGGAGGAGGGCATTTCAGGAAACAACCTATAGAAGAAAGACACAAAGGTAGGAATGGGAGGCACATTTGAAAAATTCACAGATGAGCCAGGGTTGCTAGAGAAGAGGTGGCCTGGGAAAGCTAGTGGCCACTCATGAAGCCATTTCAGATAAGTGCCCAAGCACCTGGCCTTTGGTCCCCAGTCCTCTGTGGTGTCTGGACACCTCCACCTGTGCGTGTCTTTACGCCAGTTTCTCCTGCCCATGGTGTCATACCGTGGTGGGACTTCCATCCCAGGCTGTCAGTCCTTCTTGGCTCTTCATGCTGCCTGCACTGTGGGGCTCCCCAAGTGTGCCTTGTATGAGATGTCCCCCCTGCTGTGTGTTGGAGAAGACTCTTGAGAGTCCCTTGGACTGCAAGGAGATCCAACCAGTCCATTCTGAAGGAGAGCAACCCTGGGATTTCTTTGGAAGGAATGATGCTAAAGCTGAAACTCCAGTACTTTGGCCNTTTGAACTGTGGTGTTGGAGAAGACTCTTGAGAGTCCCTTGGACTGCAAGGAGATCCAACCAGTCCATTCTGAAGGAGATCAACCCTGGGATTTCTTTGGAAGGAATGATGCTAAAGCTGAAACTCCAGTACTTTGGCCACCTCATGCGAAGAGTTGACTCATTGGAAAAGACTCTGATGCTGGGAGGGATTGGGGGCAGGAGGAGAAGGGGACGACCGAGGATGAGATGGCTGGATGGCATCACCGACTCGATGGATGTGAGTCTGAGTGAACTCCAGGAGATGGTGATAACAGGGAGGCCTGGCGTGCTGCGATTCATGGGGTCGCAAAGAGTCGGACACGACTGAGCGACTGAACTGAACTGAACTGACCTCTACCTCCTAGTATGCCCCTGGTCCCTTGTCTTCTTGGGGTGGGTGTGAGGTCACAGACCTCCTGGCTGCTTTAACTCTCAGTTTCTAAGAAAAAAAAAAATACCCAAACAACCCAGAGTTAAGATCTCAAAGCCCTTTATAATCTGTAAAGTTGTGTGCAAATAGTATTATTGCCATCATTATAAGTTCCAGAATTCTACAAATCCTTGTTGATCAAGAGCCTGTATGTTTTTCATTTCCTCTAAGGCACTTGGCATGGTCCTTTGGTGGTATACATGTCTTTAATAAGTAATGATGTGTAATGAATAGTAATAATATATAGTTTATTTTAAACCCATGTTTACCCTTTCCAAGCATTGGGGTAATTTTTCTTCCAAACATTGGGGTCTGTGGACGGTTTTAAAAGGTGCACTAAAGTTCAAGAGTTCTTTATTGATCCTTTCCTTTCAATCTTAGAATTTTAGTAAAACAACCACTGGCCGTTAAAGCCCATATATCATGAGAGTGTAGCAACAAAATTAAAAATAAGAAATTATTGGGACAAGGATATACCACGTCACATGGGTTAGGATGGCCATAATTAAAAAGGCAGGTAAAAACAAGCATTGACAAGGATGTGGAAAAATTAGAAACTTCATACATTGCTGATGGAAATGTAAAGTGGTGCTTTTGAAAAGTTCCCCAAATATTTAAATAGGGTTTATTATATGACCCAGAAATTCCTCTCCTAGATACATATCCAAGAGAATTGGAAACATATTTTCACACTAAAATTGATATATGAATGTTCTCTAAAGTATTAATGATATTGAAAGTGAAAGTGTCAGTCGCTCAGCCGTGTCTGACTCTTTGCGACCCCATGGACGGCAGCATGCCAGGCTTTCCTGTCCATCACCAACTCCCAGAGCTTACTCAAACTCATGTCCATAGATTTGGTGATGGCATCCAACCATCTCATCCTCTGTCGTCCCCTTCTCCTCCCACCTTCAATCTTTGCCAGCATCAGGGTTTTTTCCAGTGAGTCAGTTCTTTGCATCTAGTGGCCAAAGTATTGGAGTTTCAGCATCAGTCCTTCCAATGAATATTCAGGACTGAGTTCCTGAATGGACTGGTTGGATCTCCTTGCAGTCCAAGGGACTCTCAAGAGCCTTCTCCAACACCACAGTTCAAAAGCATCAATTCTTCAGCACTCAGCTTTCTTTATAGTCCAACTCTCACATCCGTACATGACTACTGGAAAAACCATAGCTTTGACTAGATGGACCTTTGTTGGCAAAGTAATGGCTCTACTTTTTAATATGCTGTCTAGGCTGGTCATAACTTTTCTTCCAAGGAGCAAGCATCTTTTAATTTCATGACTGCAGTCACCATCTGCAGTGATTATGGAACCCCAAAAATAAACTCTCTCACTGTTTTCATTGTTTCCCCATCTATTTGCCATGAAGTGATGGGACCAGATGCCATGATCTTAGAATAGTAGCCAAAAAGTGGAAACAATCCAAATGTCCACCAACTGATGCAGGGATAAGTAAATGTGGTATATACCTACAATGAAATATTATTCTGCCACAAAAAGGAAGGAAGTACTGATACATGCTATAACATGGATGAACCTGGAAAGAATTATGCTACATTAAAGAAGCCAGTCACTGTAGACTACGTATTACATGATTTTGTTTATATGAGGCAACTACACAGAGACATAAGGTAGAATAGTGGTTACCTAGGACTGTGTGTCATATGGGGAGAGAAACAGGATAGTAATTGCACTAAGGGGTATGGGTTTTATTGGGAGGTGGTGAAAATGTTCTAAAATTGATTGGTGGTTATGTAACTTCGTAAATATATTTTAAAACATGGAATTTTACATTTTAAGTGGGTGAATTTATGGCATGTAAATTATATCTCAATCAAGCTCTTTCTAAAAAGTAATTATTGTGAAGAGAGATTTATAAGCATTTCAACCCTTGTTGGTGTTCATCTATCTTCTAATTCTGCCCATCCCTCAGCATTCTTGCCAGGAGAATTCCAGGGATGGGGGAGCCTGGTGGGCTGCCGTCTATGGGATCACACAGAATCGGATACGACTGAAGTGACTTAGCAGCAGCAGCAGCAGCTCCATGATGAGCTCCTCAACTCTGAGAGCGAAGCTGTCACTCCTGCTACAGATCTCTCTCTGTCCTGGCAAGGGGAAGCAATTGTGGTTACATCCAACTCTCAGCCCCTCTTTTTTCCCAGGTCCTCTGTGGGCCATCTCCTACTTCTGTAGCATGAGCTCTGGTCCCTTAGGCTCTATAAATCACACTCTCCATTCTGCCCTTGCACTTTAAAGTGATCTGAGATACTTTGTATAAAGGATGAGGCAGCCCATAAAAATAACTAGTATTGTACCAGTTTTCCTCATCTGGTGGTTTGGGGGGAACATATTTGTAAAATTATAGCAAATGTGAAAAGCCACAGAAAATTGCCTCTCATCCAAATGGAGAAGCTAGATTTTTTATTTTGTTTTATTGATCAGTGAGGTAGGTGCAGTGATATTTCACTTTGTAGTTTGCCTACAGGAGCAACATCCCACCCATCCTGCCGCAACTGCCAGGCCAACTAAACGAGCCGGCCATTCTATGTGCACCTGAGGCCCCCATGCAGGCTCCTGGATTCCTGAGCTGGCAGCTCTATCTCCCCAGAGTGCAAATGCAACTTGAAGTATATGACTTACAAAGGGAGCATTTTGTTACAGACAAGTTGGAAGAGTCTGTTTAACAGTTGAAGTCAGACCGTTTTGATTTTTACATAAAAATAGTTAAACATCCCCTTGACAGGTTTATTCTAATTTGGTAAAGGCAATAATTTTATGGGATAGTAACTGTTCCCTTGCAGCCCTGATTCCTGCTGTTTCTCTTGCATTTTCTCCTAATTGGCAGATTGATGGGCTCCCAAGAATTTGCTCAAAAGCCATTTGCAGAAGAAGACAGACAAATCAGAGAGCCTTGCCTTCTCTCTTGAAAGGTGACTTCTAATAGTCTAGGTGAGAGGGCTATTTTTATGCACAATTTACAAATGATTACTGGCATATTCATGGACTTTTTACTAATTTAGATTAATTTGTATGAAAGTAATAAATGAATGTGTTTAGTTTAAAAATCAAATGCTACAAAACTTTTAAAGAAAAATAGCAACCCATTCCCCACCCAACTGTTGCCCCTAATTTCTTCATCCGTGAGATTCCAGGAAATTCCTTTCATTTCTTTACCTGTACCTCCTGTTATTTACCTTTATATTTCTAAATAACAATATTATACTGTTATTTCTTTATTTTTCAGTTACAGCTGTTACCCATTAACTTCCTGCTGTGGAGGATCAGAATTCAGCTTTCTCATATTCCCCCAACTTACCATCCTGGAAATTGCTTTTTCTTTTCTTCTCTGTTGGATCCTCTAATTTTTGTTTATTTGTTGTGACTGACACAAGGAAGCATACCTTACATTAGCTAAGGTTTTCCCAGGAGGAACTAGTGGTAAGAACTTGCCTGCAGTGCTAGAGACTTAAGAGTTGCTTGTTTGATCCCTGGGTTGGGAAGATCCCCAGGAGGAGGGCATGGCAACCAACTCCAGTATTCTTGCCTGGAAAGTCCCATGGACAGAGGAGCCTGGCAGGCTACAGTCCATAGGGTCTCAAAAAGTCAGACACGACTGAAGCGAGTTAGCACGCACAATGTTGTTAATCTCATGTCTTGCTCTTTCTTAACTACCTTGTTTTGGTGGAATGTATCCACTAGGAATTTTTTGAAATGTGACACATGGGGAATTCCCTGGCAGGCCAGTGGTTGGGTCTCGGTGCCTTCACTACTGTGGCCTGGGTTCAGCCCCCGGCGAGGGAACTAATATCCTGCAAGTCATGGGGCATTGCCAATAAAGGAAAGAAAAGAAAAGTGACACATGGGAGATACATTTTGAGATCTTGTCTTCTTCCACCATCTAATTTGACTGAAAGTTCAGTTGGGTATGAGATTCTAGCTTGAAAATTATTTTCTCTTAGGACCTCAAAGGCATTATTCCATTATCTTCTAACTTCCGGTATTGCTACTAAAGAGTCTGATACCATCCTAGTTCTGATGTGATCTCTTCTCTCTCTCTCTGTCTCTCAGAACTTTTATTCTTTATCCCCAGAACTCTGCAATATCACCGATATCTATCAATCTAATTGTTGTGAGTCATTTGTATTCATTGTGTTGGGCCTTTGTGGAGCCTATTCAATCTGAAAACATCCTTCAGGAAAGTTTTCTTATATAATTTCTTTGGTAATGCCCTGGTCTGTTTTATCTGTTCTATCTTTCAGAAATTAGATTTCCTAAATTGATTCTCCAGCTTTGTTTTCTCCCTGTTTGTACTATTTTTCTGAAAGAGTTAGTCAATTACCTTCTAATTCTGTTACATTAAAAATCTCTATTATCATGTGTTTAATTTCCAAGAGCTTCCTGTTGTACATTGGATCTTCCTCTTTTCCAGTATCTTGCTATTTTCCTTTCTCTCTGAAGATATCAATCATTGTTCCCTGAAGTTTGCCCTGCTCCCTGCATCACCTCTGTGTCCTTTACCAAACATGCATTATGGGACAGACAACTAAGTGTACAGCTCTAGTGTAACTTGAGCCAAATTAACATGAAGCACTCACTACTGAAATTTTCTTCCCTTTGTCCATGGGAATACTGCAGCACACTGAGTCTCTTCCTCATACATTTGACCCTTCTCTCCCTTCAGGGCGCCTCCTCTTCTCTATTTCTTTAATCAAGACACCATCATTTAATGGATCTTCTACTCTTCTATTTCTAAATTTAAAAAGGAAAAAACCCTGACTCTGAGACTTTCCTTATTCTCACAGTTTCAACTGGTACTTCCGTGTGAATCCATAGTGCTTCAATATCTACTTTCAAACTGTCTCATACATAAGACCTGGCTCTATATACCTTCTACCTGTCAGACATTTTCCCTTGAAGATTCTGACACAGTTCAAATGCAACATTTGCACCAGACTAACATCAAACCAGTTTTCCACAAAATTAACATCAGCTCCCAGTAGCTTCTCAGGCTTGAAACTTGAGAACCAGTCAGTCTTGCCTTTAATCTCAATAGCTGGAAACACTCAACTACCTGTCAGACATTTTCCCTTGAAGATTCTGACACAGTTCAAATGCAACATTTGCACCAGACTAACATCAAACCAGTTTTCCACAAAATTAACATCAGCTCCTAGTAGCTTCTCAGGCTTGAAACTTGAGAACCAGTCAGTCTTGCCTTTAATCTCAATAGCTGGAAACACTCAGCTATTGCTTACTCAGAACTCCTCATGTTCACACAGCCCTCTCTGTTCATTATAATCCTTTCATCACAGCACATATTTGAGAGTGTTCCACATACTAGAGAGGTCAGCGCTATGACAGTTATAAGTCATGGTCTCTGCTCAAGGTGCTGCAGTCTGTAATCTAGACATGAGTGAAACTCAAGTTGAGGGGCGGGTGTCTACACATCTTCTAGACTGCTACCATTGCAGGTGGGGCTCTCCAGGAAGCAGACTTGTTCTTTTTGGCCTCCTTCAAATTTTGTACTGTAAGCCTGAGTGCCTTTTATAATGGATGAAAAATACTTAAAAATACAGTATGAAGGTGTTGTGACAAAACCATGTGAACACAGAAGAAAACTCAAAGCAGTAAGTGAGAGAGAGTTTCTTGAAAGAGACATCTGAGCATGGAAGGTGAGGTGGAACTACAGGATGAAGGGATGGGGCTCACAGCGCTGGTGCTTGAGGGACAGTTCAAGCAGAAAGGATGAAATGTGGCCCCTGCTCCTGGGTATGAAGAAGCATGTGATGTGAACTGTAAGTTCAGAAAGAGTGCAAGCTAGGGAGATTTGAATGGTGAGCGATGAGGCTGAAAGATCAAGAAGCAGGCAGTTCGTGAGGAGCTGGAGGGACAGAAATGTGGACTTCACTTGGGAGCCCCCGAGAGATGCTCCCACATCACCTAATGCAGGCGAAAAAGACCCATGGCCAAACAAGGTGTTGATTAATGGATGCTGTTTTGTGAAACTCATTTAGAAGCAAAAGCTGATTTAGAATGAAAGGCTTCACGCTTGGCATAGAGTTTTCCAGCCACTGCCAGGTGACCTGACTCAGGCAGGGAAACCAGTCTGCTGAATGTGGAGAGAAGACAATTTATACATGAACATATGCACGCGCACACATATGCACAGTCTCAGAAGGGAAGAGCCAGTCCACATTCAATTTGCAAACTCTCCAAGTGACTGCCAAGCTTTGCAGGTAGCCCTTACATATCACTCTGAACTCTCCACAGATCATATCAGTGTTAACTGTTAGCAGCCTGGGAATCCGCTACACGCACGTTCGGGCCTTCCCGATCTAAAGCTGCAGGGATGCGTTTTGCTGAGCACTTACCTTCCCTTTGTAGAGCTCAGCACCTCTGTGTATTGCGAGCCAGCTGGGCTGAGCTGCCTGGGAAGCCTGGAGATCTGCTTTTTTCCGGGGCACCTTGGATAGCGCCCACGCTCTTTCCTCTCCTGGCTCCATCTTCTGTGTATGTGGGGAGAACTAGTGGGCCCTGTGGCTCCGCTTTGGCTCCTGCTCCAGCCACACCTCTCCCACCCCACCAGCACTGCCTGGTGGACTCCTTGCTCCTCTCACTCAGACGGCGACAGTATGCTTCTCACTGCAGTCCTGCTCCCCTCCACCTGTTCTCCACGCGACCACCTGGACGATCTCAGAGGCAGAGAGATGACGGAGTCACCTGCTCAGAACTTGAATGACTCTGATTATTTCTGGCAGAGTCCAAACTCCCCGCTGCCCTTTTTTCTGAGATTTCACATACCTGAAGCCCTCCAGTAGGGTCTGGCCTCAGCCTCCCTCTATGGACCCATTTCCCACCATCTCCACTGCTCCCTATATCTGCAGCTCCATGGGAGCACTTGCCATCAGAGGTACAGATACTGCAGGCTCATCCCTCACAGCCCTGCTTATTCTGTAATATTTTCCCCTTCTTCTCTGACAGGGTGCAGTGAGAAGAATGGGCTTTGGAGGCAGACCAACCTGGGTTTTATTCCCATAATAGCATTATTGAGTATGGAATCTGGCATAAGGTATTTAATCTCCCTAGAGTTCCTCATGTGTAATTCAAGAATCTTACTCTCTCCCTCTGCATGCTGTTGGGAGGATCAAGTCAGGTAATATTTGTGCAACAGGATGTGGGAGGGGGCTTATCCTGTTGTCTGAGCTTCTCATGAATCTCTGGAATGGATGTGAGGTGATAAGTAACCCCACATGAAAGAGCAGAACAAGACACACTACACGAGATTTACAAAGAGGGGCCTCCACGACCCAACAATCATGATCCCCAAAGGCTGTGTGAGAAAAGGCTGGAAATGAAGTGAATTTCGTGAGATTCATATATTAAATTTGCCCAGTAGCCTCATCTCACTTGAGGTGAAAGATAAGGGTGTGGGTCTTTCCAACAAAATCTGTTGTTCAGTTGCTCAGTCATGTTCAGCTCTTTGCAGTAGTGTGGACTGCAGCGTGCCAGGCTTCCCTGTTTCTTCACAATCTCCTGGAGCTTGTTCAAAATCATGTCCATTGCATCAGTGATGCCATCCAACCATCTCATCCTCTGTCATCTCCTTCTTCTCCTGCCTTCAATCTTTCCCAGCATCAGGGTCTTTTCCAAGGAGTCGACTTGTCGCACTAGGTGGCCACAGTAGTGGGGCTTCAGCTTCAGCATCAGTCCTTCCAATGGNACCATCTCATCCTCTGTCATCTCCTTCTTCTCCTGCCTTCAATCTTTCCCAGCATCAGGGTCTTTTCCAAGGAGTCGACTTGTCGCACTAGGTGGCCACAGTAGTGGGGCTTCAGCTTCAGCATCAGTCCTTCCAATGGATAGTCAGGGTTGATTTCCTTTAGGATTGACTGGTCTAATCTCCTGGCTGTCCAAGGGATTCTCAACATTCTTCTCCAACACCACAGTTCGATATCCTCCTCAAAAAAATCCCCTTGGAACTTCCCTGGTGGTCCAGTGGTTAAGAATCTGCCTGCCAATACAGGGGACATGGGTTCAGTCCCTGCTCTGGGAAGATTCCACATGCCTCAGGGCAACTAAGCCCATGAGCCACAACTACTGAGCCCATACACCACACGACTGAAGCCCACGCGCCTAAAGACCATACCCTGCGCTGCAGTGAAAAGCCTGCACGCCGAAACTAGAGAAAGCCTCCACACAGCAGTGGAAGACCCAGGGCAGCCAACAAATAAGTAAATAAGTCCTCTTTCCCCCTCTCTTACTTAGTGCCTAGTTGAAACTTTAGCCTCAACATCCCTTACAGAAACAAAGATGTTAGTTAAGAAATCATGACACCACCATGCATGAGCTGTCCAAGAGAGAAAGGAAGAGAGAGGCAGCCAGTTACTACCAGAGGAAATGAGCGGTGGCCAAAGTGTCTCGTTTCTCAAAAGCTCTGTTCGGAATTTATTGCCCATCTTCTTCTAGTCAAGGAAGGTTGGTTGTAAGGTTGCCAGCTTGCTGAAATAGAGAAGGATATTGAACAAGTGTGGGGGCAGCTCTTGAAGTCTGGCACAGCTGGTCTTCATGGGGATTGTAGACAGGAACTGGGAGGCCATGAGGAATCCAGGCAGATTTAAACCTGACCTGAGTCTGGAATTTTGTTTTAGTCTGGTCTGGATTTTTTCGTAACTGAAATTGGGACTGGTTTAATCATCGCAAGTGAGCTGGAAAGATAGGTATCTGATATTGTCAAAGTTCTGACAGACCGTGTTTGAAAGAGATAAATAAAAATGTTTCTTTGACGCCTGGTTCACTGGGCCCATTCAGTAAACAAGTATACTCTGTATGTAAAAACGTCTAGCACAGTGTTTGGCATATAAGAAGTGCTAATAATTACTAGCTATATTAATAATCAGTTCAGTTCAGTCGCTCAGTCGTGTCTGACTCTTCGTGACCCCATGGACTGCAGCACACCAGGCCTCCCTGTCCATCACCAACTCCCGGAGTCTACTCAAACTCATGTCCATTGAGTTGGTGATGTCATCCAACCATCTCATCCTCTGTCATCCCCTTCTCCTGCCTCAGTCTTTCCCAGCATCAGGGTCTTTTCCAGTGAGTCAGTTCTTCCCATCAGGTGGCCAATGTATTGGAGTTTCAGCTTCAGCATCAGTCCTCTCAGTGAATATTCAGGACTGATTTCCTTTAGGATGAACGGGTTGGATCTCCTTGCAGAGATTCTCAAGAATCTTCTCCAACATCACAGTTAAAAAGCATCAATTCTTCAGCGCTCAGCTTTCTTTATAATCCATATATAAAGAACTCTCACATCCATACATGGCTACTGGGAAAACCATAGCTTTGACTAGATGGACCTGATACTAATAATAGTTACTATCATTATAGTATTATCACCCAGGGTATAGCACAGAGTATTATTAAGCTATTCACATGCATATCTCTTCCTCCAGTAGAGCAACACTCCACTTGTTCCACAAGTAGTAGATAGGGTAAAAGCAACTTAGGTGAAAATGATTCTCTGCACCCAGCAATGAAGAGCCAGCCATAATGCACACAGAAAGCAGTGGGACCCGGAGAGCTTGATGCTCAAGAGCATCAAGAGTGTGTGTTCATTGGCAATGACCAACTACTGCACAGAGATGCTGGAATTCTGGATTCTTCTCAGAAATGACTTCTGACAAGAAGCAGGGGAAACAAGATATAAGGAGAGAGGCAGAAGGGAAGAGCAAGAATGTTTCTAGGTGGCCAACTATGTGCCAGGGACTGTGCCAGGCCTTTTACATTTGTTATCTCATTGAACGAGATGAAAAAATGGATAAACGCATGTGGTGGCTTGCATTACCCCCATAGAACATGGATACATTTTTTAAAACGTGGAATGCTAGCCCAGAGAGCTCTGAGCCTTTTTTCTTCCATGATAATTTTTGTGTAAACATGAAACGACATGAGTTTAAAGATGGAGCCTCCTGGGATACAAGCATAAGAGTTCCTAATATAATCAAAATCCTCTTATTTATTTTCTTGCCTAAGTGGCTTCTCCCAGGAGGACAGCAGTTGCATTTCCTTCATTCTGTGCAGTGGTGATTGCAAATTAGTGTTCTCTGCCATCAAAACAGTTCTATGCACCTCTCTGCCAAATGTAGTTATCTCATTCAGTAACGGGTACAGACTGGAGACAGTGGAGTTTCAAGTCCCAGATCTTAGAAATTCTGGGCAATTAGCCACTCACTTGCACAAAAGAGTGAGGAAGGGAAGAAAGGCAGTAAAACAAAACTTTGTGTGACAGCTGTTGTTCTGAAAAATATATCCTTTATGCTTCTAGACTGTTCTCTCAATCGACAGGCTAGAATAAGTGAATTAAGGTGAAAAGAGGAAGATGAAGGCAAAGAATGGAAAGGTGATGAGTAATAAGCAAGTTCTCAGCATTGGTTCAAAATGGTGGGTATGAAAAGTAAAAGCTGAAGAATGCCTTTACTTTCAAACAGAGATCAGAAGATACACGTCTAAGAAAAAGCTGTAGAAATGTCGCTTTAGAGAGAATTTTAGAATCAACACATACGAAGCACATTAAATGAAGGATATACTACAAGATTAAAATTACGTCTATACACAAACCTGTAGAATTAAGTTATATCAATATAATAATCTGTTGAATTAAATGCATAAGGTTTTTTTTTCCCTGTCTGATATTTATCAGCCAGGGTATATTTTTCATTTCAGAAATTTCTTGTGTGAAAAACTACTGCTTCTAGAATAAGCATTTCTTGGGGTGGATCTTAGCATAATTGTATCTGGCAAGAATTTACTTCCAGAAATTTGGCTGGAGCTAGGAAGTGAATTTAGTCATAAATACACCTACATGAATGGTTCAGTAAAAACTCCATGTGTTCTCTTAAAAGAATATTACTTTATATTTCATTACTCGTGTTGAGCAATTCTAAAGCATAACTGCCTTGCTCATCTAGTTTCAGGTTTCTGTGGAAAAGTGGGCATAATAAATCCACTTAACTCAAAACTTGTGGATTGTGGGGTTAGGGGTCTCTGGTTAATGTCCCAGATTTTCCCCAACTGGTTCTATGAGTAACACTTCCTCACCAGGCATGGTTAGTTGCCTACCAGGTATTCACTTTCTCCTTGCCCTTATTTCAGAAACACCATTTTGTCCACAGCAGCAATATATCTAGCTCCTAACATTCACTGCCCAGAACTCCTTGCAGCCGAGGCTGAGACTTCATTTTCTCACTAGGTGAGCTCCTCAGCTGCTTCATGGTTCTAGGTTTTATTCACAGAATATTACATTAAAAAGGAAATAGTGGCTTAACCATACTCCTGTGAAAGGAACCAGGCTAACCCCTTACCTTCTTGTCCACTTCCCCGAAAAAGAGTCATTCTAGAATTAAGCTGTATTTGATGTATGACATCAGGTCATCTTGATATTTTAGGGCAAGATTTCTAGCAGAAGCATGAATCAGGGCTTAAATTGGAAAATATTCAATTCAAAAAAATTTTTCTAAGTTTTACAAGATTTCAAATAATGTTCACTGTTGACTATCTTGGAAAAATTGAAGACCCCAGAACTGAAGAATCATAGTTACTTTTTCATTTTCTTTATACTTCTTGATGTTTTCCAGATATTTCACAATAAAGATCTACCACTCTGTAACCAGGAAAAAAAGATATTTTGGAGTGTAATAAAAGGGTTTAGAGGAAAAAGGAAAGGCCTGATAAATATAATTTCCTTAGAGAATAGCATTACATAAAATAGTATTAATAAAAATAAATATCAGCATTGACATTTTCATCAAATATGCTTTTGAATGTCAGCTGAAGTTTGCTTCTATCAAGTGTGTGTTCCAAGTAAGTGAAATGTTTAACATCCGAGGATTTAATAACGTACTCTGTAAAATTCCCAGTGATCTAATAACTTTTCTCCTTATGGACAGACAAGAAAACCCCATTATCTTCAATGCAGGAGTCTGCTTACATAAATAGCCTAAATCATGGGGCTGGAAGCAAGAACTGAGTAAGTCCAAATGACTCCCGGCTAACACTAGTATGACATTTGGTTAGGGAACATGTCCCAAGAGAAATGTAAACTATTTGAAAACATCCTGTTGCTAAAACTTGGACATAAAAAGAATGACAAATGGACTAGACTCAGAATCTCGATTCTAAGCACGCATGCATTTGGCTCCTGTAAATACAATTTTGGCCCATACTATTTTTCATGTTCCCTGTTATGGATATCTTCCCTACCAAAGGAAGACAGATCTATCGACATTTACTACTCATGCAAGAGCAGGTTGAGAGCAACCAGCACCCTCACTTTTGGCCCTGGGGTTGAGCAGAGTGAGTCACAGAATCCTCATTCCTTGTGGAGTCTTCCATCCAGCTTCCCTCCAAGGCGGAGACCTGGGGACTGATTACAACCATCTGCTTAAGAGCTATTACTCTGACCAAAAAAATGAAAAGCTACAAATTGTTAAACAGAAGGAATACTAGAAAAACAGGGCAAAATGACCAGATCTTATACCATGCTTGGAATTCATTATCCCTGAATAACTTCCAGTGCATTCAGGGGACATCTCAGAAGGTGTGGGACAAGTGGCAAGGGAGCTATGGGTTGAGGCTCACACTGGAGTTGGACCATCGACGTATGGGTCCAGCAGCTCAGAGACAGTGTGTGAATGTTAGTGCTGCATTTTCTCCACTTACAGTCCAACTCCACTTGGGAGAATTTGTGGGAAGGCTTTTTCATGTCTGGGAGTTTCTTTACTGTCAGATTTATTCTTTCAAGATATTTTTAAGGCAAAGGAAGTGTAATATGAAACCTGTAGCATGTTAAGAGCTAGCTACTCTTTTGGAAAAAGTGGAATGATTAAGTGAACACTTTGAAGCAGGCAATGTGTGATCAATATGTGGAGAGAGAGGATCAAGACGAGGCAATCTTAACTAGAAAGGGACAAGAGAAGAGGATTTCAGTGTTAGCACCATTTAAAAGCCAAGTGTTCTTCTGATAATGAACTGTAGCTACAAACCACAAGGGATAACTGCCTATTGCTTTATTAAAAAGTAAAAAGACAAGGATTTCTAGATAAGAAAAATATTAGAGGTCATGTCTTAAATGTTCTTGTACTGGAAAATAGAAAAACATACAGTTCCTTCTCACTTTCCTGCATTTTTACAACTGAAACCTAAGAAGTGAAGAAACTGTGGAGGAAATTGTCTGGGACTCAAGGCCATTCCCACGTAAAAGACAGGTAGGTGTCTTATCACATCTGAATGTTTCCTTCTCATCAAAGGAGGTAAGAGAGTAGATGCTCTGACGGTAGGGTCAGTTATCTGAATTATTTTTATGTTCCCTTCTCCCCAAACACTGCATTGACTAATTTGGTGTGCCTGTGGAAGAGGGTGAACTCAGGATTCTCCTACTCTACCATCTTGACCACACTCCCTCATTTTTCTTTTAAATAAAAGAAGTTAAATTTACAAGCACTTTAAGAAAACTTGGGAAATATGCAGTAAAAAAAAAGAATGAATCCTTCAAATTACAAAGATTTTACTAGTATGCAAACTGCCAGTTCCTCTAAATTTGGCATATCCAACCTACTTAACTAATTTGTTGTTGTTCGGTCACTAAGTCATGTCCAACTCTTTGTGACCCCGTGGACTGCAGCATGCCAGGCTTCCCTGTCCTTCACTATCTCCCTGAGTTTTCTCAAACTCATATCCAATGAGTCAGTGATGACACCCAACCATCTCATCCTCTGTTTCCCTCTTCTCCTCCTGCCCTCAATCTTTCCCAGCATTAGGGTCTTTTTCAATGAGTTGGTTCTTCGCATCAGGTAGCCAGAGTATTGGGGCTTCAGCTTCAGCATCAGTCCTTACAATGAATATTCAGGGTTGAAATCCTTTAAGTAGTAATTTTTCTAACGGTTTAGTTGGAGGATGAGTAATATATTTATGCCTTTGACAAAGAAAACACATATAGTATTGCTGTGCTTGAGAACAGAGAATATGCTGCTGCTGCTGCTAAGTCGCTTCAGTCGTGTCCGACTCTGTGTGACCCCATAGACGGCAGCCCACCAGGCTCCCCCGTCCCTGGGATTCTCCAGGCAAGAACACTGGAGTGGGTTGCCATTTCCTTCTCCAATGCATGAAAGTGAAAAGTGAAAGTGAAGTCGCTCAGTTGTATCCTACTCTTAGCAACACCATGGACTGCAGCCTACCAGGCTCCTCCACCCATGGGATTTTCCAGGCAAGAGTACTGGAGTGGGGTGCCATTGCCTTCTGCGACAGAGAATATAAATCTTGGCTAATTTTATTGTTCTGGCCCATCAAAACTCAAAGAACATGTGAGGTTCTGCCTGTCCAGTGAGGATAGGCAAATATAATAGCAGGTGTGCTAGGTGGGCACATGTTTTTATCTTACAAATCTTATGGTTGTTCCTCTTCATCTCCATTTGGAAAATACATGGGGAGTAATAAAATTTATTTATTTATTTATTTATTTTAGATAAATTTTAATAGTGATCTTTACCTGTGAGCAGTTTAGAATCTCTGAGCATCTCTGAGCAACTTTTATGTCCAGGTACAGAGCCATTTACATAGCTTATATTGTGCTTTCAGTCCATATGCTGTCCTATCTGTGCTCCCCATATGTCCAGGCGTTTTAGTTCCAGGCTGACTCTGGCAACGTCACTGGTTGAAATTGTTCTAGGACTTCTGTGGATTTTTGTTTGACCATGAGTAGTAGTGAAGTGAAGTGAAGTGAAATTGCTCAGTCATGTCCGACTCTTTGCGACCCTGTGTACTGTAGCTTACCAGGCTCCTCTGTCCATGGAATTTTCTAAGCAAGTGTACTGGAGTGGGTTGCCATTCTGGCCTTGAAATCCCCATGTTTTCATGATGCCTCAAAAACCTTTACCAATATGATTTTTGTTGTGACATTCCTATAGTGTCTGGGAGAAAATGAGCAGCATAACAAGGAATGCCTGGTTTAATGACAGTGTTTTCTGTTATTATGAAAGGTTTTTAACTTTCCATACTGGCAGCAAGTCAAGTTTCCAGTGAATTTCTAATATAGATATAGATTTACACATCGAATGCAGATGTAGATGTGATACAGTGAAGAAGGCAGAGCGCCGAAGAATTGATGCTTTTGAACTGTGGTGTTGGAGAAAACTCTTGAGAGTCCCTTGGACTGCAAAGAGATCCAACCAGTCCATTCTGAAGGAGATCAGCCCTGGGATTTCTTCGGAGGGAATGATGCTGAAGCTGAAACTTCAGTACTTTGGCCACCTCATGCGAAGAGTTGACTCATTGGAAAAGACTCTGATGCTGAGAGGGATTGGAGGCAGAAGGAGAAGGGGACGACTGAGGATGAGATGGCTGGATGGCATCACTGACTCCAGGAGTTGGTGATGGACAGGGAGGCCTGGCGTGCTGCGATTCATGGGGTCACAAAGAGTCGGACACGACTGAGCAACTGAACTGAACTGAAGGAACCTCCATGATTGAGCTTGAGGAGCAGAGCCCAATAACCTGATGATTTCCATAGGCTATATGGTGAAGGGGGAACATTTATTTACTTGAGACTTAAGAGACTTTAGGGTGTATCTGTTACCTTAGCTTGTATGGGTATTTTTAAATGCCTCACTATAATTGTTTATCCAGCTGGTAGAATCATTAGTATTGACTCCTTCAAGTAATTACTACATTTTTGTTTCATTTTCAGTAAGTTAATTTTAGGGATCCTGCTGGTATTTTAGAATTTTGAAAGAAAAATTTCACTGGCTTGTCAAAGCTAAAACTCTATAGTGTCTATATATAAAGTAAAACAAAGGTCTGAATTATAACATATCTTAAAAATAGGGCTGTTAGCAATTACTGCAGCTGTTATATTTTGGGGAGTGCCTGTATATATGTACACATGTATGTGTTTTTAATTGAACTATTCCTTGCTTCTGATAATAAGAAAGCCTAAGTGAAAAGGCTTTGTTATATGTAATAAGTGGTATTTCAAACAAGTTAAATGTGGCTTTGTTCATTGCTCCATTAAAAGTGATAACTTCAAAAAAAATAGGGCTTTTACTGTTGGTGTAGAGTAGATATAAGTGTGTTCCCCAGGGTAAGACAGTCAAGTCTTCCATCATTTAGCACGATATATATAATCATTATAAAAATTATTTACTCAATATGTGCTTGTTGTTGTTCAATTGCGTAGTTGTGTCAGACTCTTTGGGACTCCATGGACTGGAGCATGCCAGGCTTCCCTGTCCTTCACCACGTCCCAGAGCTCAGATTCATATCCATTGAGTCAGTGATGCCATTCATCCAATATGTGCTTAGACATTGGGAACCCAAGGATAAATGAGACAGACTTACTTCTTTTAACCATGGCATTTATAATCACGTATTTACCTGGCTGACTATGGGCAAGCTACTAATCTCTGTGAACTTTAGGTATTCCATTTGTAAAATAAAAGCAATATTACTGTTACATTCCTTCTAGGATTCTGGTGGAGCCTTGTTGTTGTTCACTTGCTAAGTTGTGTCAGACTCCTTGCAACCCCATGGACTGCAGCACACCAGGCTTTCCTGTCCTTCACTATCTCCCTGAGTTTGCTTAAACTCATGTCCATTGAGTCGGTGATGCCATCCAACCATCTCAACCTCTGTTGTCCCCTTCTCCTCCTGCCTTCAATCTTTCCCAGCATCAGGGTCTTTTCTAAGGAGTCAGTTCTTTGCATCAGGTGGCCAGAGTACTGGAGCTTCAACTTCAGCATCAGTCCTTCCAATGAACAGTCAGGATTGATTTCCTTTAGGATTGACTGGTTTGATATTCTTGCTATCCAAGGGACTCTCAAGAGTCTTCTCCAACACTACAGTTTGAAAGCATCAATTCTTCAATGCTCAGCGTTCTTTATGGCCCAACTCTCATGTCCATATATGACTACTGGAAAATCATAGCTTTGACTAGACAGACCTTTTTGGCAAAGTGATGTCTCTGCTTTTTAATATGCCATCTAGGTTTGTCATAGATTTTCTTCCAAGAAACAAATGTCTTTTAATTTCATGGCTACAGTCACCATCCTCATTGATTTTGGAGCCCAATAAAATGAAATCTGACACTGTTTCCATTGTTTCCCTACTATTTGCCATGAAGTGATGGGACTGGATGCCATGATCTTAGTTTTCTGAATGTTGAGTTTTAAGCCAGCTTTTTCACTGTCCTCTTTCACCTTCATCAAGAAGCTCTTTACTTTCTGCCATTTAGGTGGTATCATCTGCATATCTGAGGCTATTGATATTTCTCCCAACAATCTTGATTCCAGCTTGTGCTTCATCCAGCCCAGCATTTCGCATGATATACTCTGCATATAAATTAAATAATCAAGGTGACAGTATACAGCCTTGTCATACTCCTTTCCCAATTTTGAACCAGTCCGTTGTTACATGTCCAGTTCTAACTGTTGCTTCTTGACCAGCATACAGATTTCTCAGAAGGCAGGTAATGTGGTCTGGTATTCCCATCTCTTTAAGACATGCCACAGTTTGTTGTAATCCACATAATCAAAGGCTTTAGCNTATTAATGTGGAAAGTTTTGTTCAGAAGTAAAAAAAAAATAGTTAAAAACTATGTTATCATAGTAAACGAAATACTGGAATATCTGGAAAAAGATTCACTAACACATGATTATCTCCCAGTGGTGGGATTATGAATGACTTTTATTTTTCTTTTGGGGTCAAAATATTGTCTTATATTTTTACAATGAACTTAGATCACTTATGCTATAAAACAGGAAAGAAATAAAATACTGTATCTCAACCCAACCTAAAAAAGATTGCTCGGGCTATTCTTAAACTTTCTCTGGAAAGTGATCCTTGCCTTCCATTTATCCATTGAGTGGATAAGTCCTTCTTACCAGTTTCACAGTGAGGCTGCAGATTTCCACTTGACCCAGAATTTGTCCTTTAGTTTGCATCAGCTCTACTCTATCTTTGCTCAGGCTCTTCCCGAACACTGCCTCTCCCCAGTTCTTCTGGCCTAGAGCCAATCAGGATCCTAGATTTGTCTAGGTTCCTTCTTGTGTCATGAGCTAAAAAAAGGCTAAGCGCTCTATTCCTAGACTGTTTTGTGGGTGTGGTTCTGGATTTGATTTAGGTTCTGCAGTGAGATGCTCGTGCATGACAGAAGACAGGAAGAGGTAGATGCTGCCTTCCTGCAGTGGTGCTGCTTAATGCACACACTGACACTGGTTGCAGCAGCCCAGCTCTACAGCTCATGCATGCTGGGTGGCTCTGGGGTGGCCAGGTTGGTGGCAGTACAATTCCTGGCAGTTTCCTGACCTCTGCATCACAACTCTATATGAAAGTGAAAGTCGTCCAGTGGTGTCTGACTCTTTGCGACCCCCAGGACTATACAGTCCATGGAGTTTTCCAGGACTTTCCCTCCTCCAGGGGATCTTCCCAACCCAGGGATCGAACCCAGGTCTCCTGTATTGCAGGCAGATTCTTTGCCAGATGAGCCATAAGGGAAGCCCTAAGTATGCTGACATGCTTCACCATGTGGGATCTTAGTTCCCTGACCAGGGCTGGAACACTTGCCCCTCTGCATTGGAAGCACAGAGTCTTAACCATGGGACTACTACTGTAGTGTGAACTCAAAACTAAATGTCTGGCCTGAAGACCTCTTGACTTATTCCTCTGGCCCTTCCAGTGAAACTATAGGCACCTAATTCCCTCTGTTTTATCTCCTTCTGCTCGACATGCCTGAAGTGGTTTAACTTTCTGCATTGAACCCAGGGAGACACATTATCCAGGCAGAGTCTACTGACCATGCAAAGTCTGATTTAGGTCCTATCTTCACCATGAAGACCTCCCTGAAGAGTGTGTGGATCTAACTAATACTGACGTCACGTGGGGGATTCCACTAAATTAGAACTGAGAAAATAGACTGCTGAGGATCCCCTTTGGAGGGTTTTAATTTGTTTTCTATCTGGGGTTTCATGTTAAGATTTCCTGGAACAAAGTGTTCCTTATCAAAAAGAGTACTAGAACCCACTAGAGAACCTTTTAAGACATGAATATTCTTGCATAGAATATGCTATTTCTTATAAAATATCTGTGATGTTGCAGCCAAAAGGAATAGAAATAAGAATGGGATTCATCCTAGGCGTTCCTTGGGGTATGGGACTTGCACATTTCACTGCAAGAAACATAAAACCCCACCCTTCCCACTTCAGCCAAATCTGCCCCCCACCCATCTTCAGTGAGACAGGAAACAGCTGTTTACCATCCTCTCTTTAGCATCCTGAGTCTGTGCAAGCTCTTTCAAATTTTTGTGCATATTCAAAGTGAAATATGAAGGTTTCTGCAAAAGAATTGATGATTTATATCATTTTGTGCAGAGGGCTGGGGCTGCAAGAAAACTGGCTTCTAGTGAGAGCCTTGCTGTGCCCTTTCCCATCATGGTAAGGCTCAGTGATAAGAGGTCAAAATAGAAATGCCTTTTTTCACCCATAAAGTTGAGGAGTTCATCTGACATACATACAAAACTAATAGATTTAGTACATTTCTCTGTAAATCTGAACTTGAAGACCCACAAAAAATTTTTTTGTTTGGACTACAGATTCTACAGAAGTAGGGATGACCACTCATTCCCCGAAGATGTTATTCTTTTTCAGATTCTTTTCCCTTATAGGCTATTACAGAATATTTCTTTTGCTATACAGTAGGCTCTATGCATTTGCATTTAGACTTGGGATTTAGGAGGCAGACACACACCGAATAACTGAGTCAATGGGTGCCAAGAGAATTAGAAGAATGTAGTATTATTTTAATTAAGTATAATTGCCTTATTAATCCTCATTTGCATAATACTCCGTAAAGCACTTAGCTAATACATAGCTATATTTGCAGTTTTATTCACCCAGAATATTTCTATTCACCATTTATATAGCACCTATTGGTTTATGATGCTAATATAGTAGATTCATGTTTCTGTTAAGGCTTAAATGAAAGAAGTTGAAAGCCAAGTCCATTATATTACCTTCTTTATATAGAACCTTTCATCATGAAGGATTCCAAATTGTTTTACAAAGTACAGTGAAACCCTTTTACAATGAATTCCTAAGGGGTAGCTACAGTGGTGTTAGCTGCAGCATTTCATTGTATGAGCACTGCATTCAGTATTATGGGGTTGATGGGGAAGGAGTAGATTTTACAATCTTATAGCCCTTGGGAATTCAGGTTGTGTTATTTGCCAAGGTGTCTATAGACCAGAGCAAAGGAAAAATTAAACTCTGCTATTGGCCTATTATTAGATGAATTTTTAGTCTTACAATATAAAGAAAGTATGCACAAGGAAAATAGTGCAAAGGAAAAAAGCACCTTAATATAAGTGAGAAATACGTCAAATACAGAGAACCTGCTAGTAACACCAATTATTTGGTAACTATCACATTTTCTCAAGAACACAATTTTCCTTCTTTTTAAGTGTTCAAGTTTAACATTCAGAGAAGTATACAAACTGCAAAGTGACAGCTCCATAGATTTTCATGAAGTTGGCCCACCTGTGTAACCAGTTACCTGTTGAAGAATAGAATGTTACCAAGACCTCAGAGGTCCCCATATGCATCCTCTGAGTTATACCCAGTATCCTAAAAGGAACTACTCTCCTGACTTATAACATAGTAGGCTAGTCTTGCCAGTTTTTGAACTTTCTGCGTATAGAATTACACAGCATGTACACTTTTATGATGCCCCCTTTTTGCTCATTTTTATGTCTGTGAGTTTATCTACATAACTGTATATAACAATAGTTCATTCACTTTGATTGCTGTCTGGTAGTCCATTGTATTGGAGAAGGCAATGGCACCCCACTCCAGTACTCTTGCCTGGAAAATCCAATGGACGGAGGAGCCTGGTGGGCTGCAGTCCATGGAGTTGCTAAGAGTTGGACAAGACCGAGCAACTTCACTTTCATGCATTGGAGAAGGAAATGGCAACCCACTCCACTGTTCTTGCCTGGAGAATCCCAGGGACAGGGGAGCCTGGTGGGCTGCCGTCTCTGGGGTCGCACAGAGTTGGACACGACTGAAGTGACTTAGTGGCAGCAGCAGCAGCAGCAGCAGTCCATTGTATGAATGTACTGAAAGGGAGGAAAAATATTTTTTCTCTACCCTTATAAGTTCTTAACTGGGACCCTGTAACAAAAGACAGGTTAACAAGAGAAAAGCATAAAAATTTATTTAATATGTTTTACATGACTCAAGAGCCTTCATAAGGAAATGGAGACATGAGGAAATGGTTAAATATGAGTGTTTTTATGCTAGGTTTGATGAAGGGTGGAGAGCTGTGGAAAGATACGATAAGACAAAGGGTGTGAAGTAAGTACACTAAACAGGGGGAGACTTAGCAAGGCCTGTTCATTCAGCTTCCTCTCTGCGTCCCTTCATCTTTGGAGATAAGGATGCTCCTTTCCTCTGGATATTAGGAGACCATCTCTCACATGACAGCATGCAGGGTTTTATGACCTGCTTCAAGGGGAGAGCAGAAAGTCCTTCCTACACATGCCATTTCTCAAATTCATTCAACTTTAGATATTCAATATGCCAAGATGCCATATTTTAGGGCAGTGTGTCCTGAATGCCATCTGAGTACTATAATTTATTTCATAAATGATTCACATGCCAAGTATATAAAGAACTCAAATCAACAAGAAAAAGGCAAACATCTCAGTAGAAATGAGGACAAAAATTTGAGTAATCACTTTGACAGGAGTGAAAAGGTGATCAATCTCATTGATTATCAGGGGAATGCAAAGTAAAACCAGAAGATATCACTATACTTCTATCAGAAGGGTTAAACAGAAAAAGAATGACAATCCTGCATGTTGAAAGGTGTGCTGACACTGGTTGGCATGTAAAATGGTACAACTACTCTGGAAAATTGTTTGACAGTTTCTTAAAAAGTTAAACACACACCTACTTCACTCCTAATCCTTTTCTACATATTTATCCAAGGGAGAAGACAATGGCACCCCACTCCAGTACTCTTGCCTGGAAAATCCCATGGATGGAGGAGCCTGGTGGGCTGCAGTCCATGGGGTTGCTAAGAGTCGGACACGACTGAGCGACTTCACTTTCACTTTTCACTTTCATGCATTGGAGAAGGAAATGGCAGCCCACTCCAGTGTTCTTGCCTGGAGAATCCCAGGAACGGTGGAGCCTGGTGGGCTGCTGTCTATGGGGTCGCACAGAGTCGGACACGACTGAAGCGATTTAGCAGCAGCAGCATCCAAGGGAAATGAAAATATATATTCATATAAATACATGTTAAAAATGTTCATACAACTTTACCCATAGTAGCTTCTATCTGGAAATGGTCCAAATGGCCATCAATAGTATACTAGATAAATAATTTTTCTTCTTTTTAATAACTCAGAAATGGCTTTTTTAGAAAGCAGAAGGAAGGCAATAAAAAGGACCAGAGCAGAAATTAGTGAAATAGAGAACATAAAGTAGTAGATAAAAACAATGAAACCCAAAGTTGATCTTTCAAGAAGATCAACAAAAACTGAAAAAACTGTTAGCTAAACTGAACAAGAAAAGAGAAAAAACTAAAACTGTTAAAAATCAGGGGTATTATTAACTGTTAAAAGAGGGGGTATTATTACCGACCTTACGTAAATAAAAAGCATTCTAAAGGAATACTATGAACAATTGTATGCCAATGATTTAGATAACTTAAAGGAAGTGGTAGTTGCTCAGTCATGCCTGACTCTTTGAGATCCCATGGACTGTAGCCAAACAGGTTCTTCTGTCTATGGAATTCTCCAGCCTTGAATGCTGGAGTGGGTTGCCATTAAATTCCTGGAAAGAAATGAACTGTCAAACTTACACAAGAAGGAAACAGAAAACTTGACTAAGCCTATAAGTAAAGAGATTGAATTAGTAATCAAAAACCTCTCACAAAGAAAAGCCCAGGCCCAGATTTTATCACTGACTAATTCTATTGAACATATAAAGAGTAACCAATTCGAATTCTTCACAAACTTTTCCAAAAATTAAGAAAGAAGGGAAGACTTTCAACTCACTTTACAAAGCACTACAATTTTGATACCAAAATCAGACAAAAAATATCATATGGAAAGAAAACTACAGAGCAGTATCTCTCCTGAATATTGACCCCAAAGTTCTCAACAAAATACTAGCAATGTATAAAAAGGATCACACACTATTCTCAAGTGGCATTTATCCCAGGAATTCAACACTAACATCTGAAAATCAATTAGTGTAATACATCACATAAATAGAATATGGACAAAAACCACATACACATAGTCATCTTGATAGACACAGAAAAAGCTTGTGACAAAATTCAATTCACCATTTTTGATAAAAATATTCAACAAACATGAATAAAAGAAAACTTCTTCAATCTGATAAAAGACATCTATGAAAAAGCCAAAGCGAATATCATCAGTTCATTTCAGTTCTGTCGCTCAGTCATGTCCCACTCTGCGACCCCATGGACTGCAGCAGGCTGCATGATTTTCCCCCAAAATCAAAAAGAAACACAGATGTCCATCCTTATATTCAACATTATACTGGAAGGTCTAGCCAGGGCAATTAAGCAAGAAAATGAAATAAAATTTATACAGATTGCAGACAAAGAAATAAAATTATTTATTTACAGATGACATGATCTTGTTTTAGAAAATCCTTAAAATCCACTAAAACAAACTATTAGAACTAATAAATGAGTTCAGCAAGGTTGCAAAATACAAGATCAACACACAAAACTCTCCTGTATTACTGTATGGTAGCAATGAACTAACAAAAAGTATCAAGGAAATGGCTACATTTGTTATAGCAGCGAGAAAAACTAAAATACTTAGGAATAAATTTAACAAAAATTTATTGTTTAGCAAATTTAACAAAATTTTGCATGCAAAACTCCTGCTCTGAAACCTATAAAATGTTGCTGAAAGAAATTAAAGACCTAAATAAATGGCATAGCATCACACGTTCATGGATCAGAAGATGTAGCATTGTTAAGACGGCAATATTCCACAGATTGATCTATGGTTTAACTTTAACACAATCCGTTCAAAATTCCAGCTGACTTCTCTGCAGAAGTTGACAAACTGATCCTAAAATTCATAAGAGAATACAAGGGGACCAGAACAGCCAAAACAATCTGGGAAATGGACAACAAAGTTGGAGAACTCACGTGTCCCAGTTTCAAAACTTACTACAAAACTGTTGTATCCAAGACATTGTGGTATTATCATAAGGATAGGCAATGGCACCCCACTCCAGTACTCTTGCCTGAGGAACCCCATGGACAGAGGGGCCTGGTAGGCTGCAGTCCCTGAGGTCGCTAAGAGTTGGTCACACTGAGCGACTTCACTTTCACTTTTCACTTTCATGCATTGGAGAAGGAAATGGCAACCCACTCCAGTGTTCTTGCCTAGAGAATCCCAGGGGTGGGGGAGCCTGGTGGGAGGCCGTCTATGGGGTCGCACAGAGTCGGACACAACTGAAGCGACTTAGCAGTAGATGTATAAATAAATTAGTAAAATTGATAAACAAACAACATAAATAAACATTTATGTCAATTGATTTTTGACAAAGGTGTCAAAGCAATTCAACAAGGAAAAGAATAGTCTCTTCAATAAATTATACATGGACAGTTAGATATCCACATGCCAAAAAATGAAGTTAGACTCCTACCTCACATCATAGACAAAAATTAACTCAAATGGATCAAACCTAAATGTGATTGCTGAAACTATAAAACTGTTAGAAGAAAACATGAGGATAAATCTTTGTGACTTTGTATTATGCAATTCAAAAAAACATATATTACACTAAAGTTCATCAACAAAATAAAATAGGTAAATTGGGCATCATCAAAATGAAAAACCTCTGTGCTTCAAAAGACATCATTAAGGGGCTTCCTTGGTGGCTTAGTGGTAAAGAATCCACTGGCCAATGCAGGAGATATGGGTTTGATCTCTGGTCCAGGAAGAACCCACATGCCGCAGGACAACTAGGCCTGTGCGCCCCAACTGCTGAGCCTACCTTCTAGAGCCTGGGAGCGCAACTACTGAGCCCACGTGCTGCAACTACTGAAGCCCAAACGCCCGAGAGACTGCTCTGTAACAGGAGAAACCACTGTAGCGAGTAGCACATGCACCACAACTAGAGAGAAGCCCCCACTTGCCACAACTAGAGAAAAGTCTGCACAGCAACAAAGACCCAGCACAGCCAAATAAATAAAACTATATTTTTTAAAAAGACATCATTAAGTGAAAAGACAATTCACTGAATGGGAGAAAAAACTGGCACATCATATATCTGATGAAAAGACTTCTACCTAAAATTTATAAAGAGCTACTAAAATCCCGTTAAAAAAGGCAACCCAATTGAAAAATAGATAAAGGATTTGTATAAATGTTTCTCCTAAGAAGATGTATTAATATAAATGGCCAACAAGAGCATGAAAAAATGATCAAAATCATTAACCATTCATGAAATGAAAAACAAAACCACAATGAGCTGTCACCTTACAGCTAGTAGGATGACTAGAGTAAAAAAGACAGATAATAATCCATGTTAACAAGGAAATGGAGAATTTAGAACCCTCATACACTGCTGGTGTGAATGTAAAATGGTGCACCCACTTTGGAAAAAATTATGATGCTTCATCAAGTGTTAAAGAGAGTTACCATATGGTCTAAGCAATTCCACTCCTAGACAGAAATGAAACCATGTGTCCATTCTCAGATTGTAAATTAATGTCCATAGCAGCATTATTCATAATAGCCAAGAAGTAGAAATAACTCAGATGTCCCTCAACTGATGAATGGATAAATAAAATGTGATATATCCATACAATGGAATATTGTTAAGCAATAAAAGGAAAAGAAGTACTGATGCATTCTGTAACATGTATGAACCTTAAAAACATTGTGCTACACGAAAGAAGCCCGTTACAAAGGCCACATGTTATATGATTTCATTTACATGAGAGGTCCAGTCTAGGCGAATCTATATATATAGAAAATAGGGGTGTAGAATGCAGATGGATTGAGAAAGTGACACATAAGAGGTATAGAGTTTCTTTCTGGGGTAATAAAAACATTCTAAAGTTGATTGCA
>SJYX01015339.1:33669-67266 GCA_006410675.1 Oreotragus oreotragus | reverse complement strand
TTCTCTCAGGACACTTGCCCTTGGACCCCACCTGCCAGATTTTCAAGAAGCCAAAGCCACATGGAAAAGCCATGTCTGGGTATTCTGGCCCTCAGATCCACCTAGGCCTTCAGCCAACAGTCATCATCAACCTCCAGACATAAGAGAGAAGAACCTACAGATGCTTCCAGCTCTCAGGCTTTCAGAATTCCAGCTGCCACTGACACTGAGGAACAGACATTCCTGTTAGGCTTGTCTTGATTCCCTCAAAAGGACCCACAAAGATAAAGTGAGGCAAGAATCGAGGAGGTTAGATTACTTTCTTCTTGCTGAATTTGGTGCCATTTATAGTCCAGTTTTCAATACCCAATAACCTTAATATAGTTTTAGAATTTATAACCACCTGAAGAATCCCACTAACTTAAAAAATCTGAATCTAACAGGT
Source organism: Oreotragus oreotragus (assembly GCA_006410675.1). Lineage (NCBI taxonomy): Eukaryota > Metazoa > Chordata > Mammalia > Artiodactyla > Bovidae > Oreotragus > Oreotragus oreotragus. The sequence goes on along the minus strand of SJYX01015339.1, from coordinate 66,842 downwards.
CTACCATCTCATACGACGACAGCTCAAGTTGTATCTTAGAAAACCTAAATTTCTACATATGATGGTTTTATAGGTTTTTGAATTTCACTGGATTTCCTAATGAATTTCTGCCGTTACTAGTTAACTACTCAAGACACATTTCTTCCTTCTTGAATATTTCGCCTGCTACCCATGAATATTAGGCTACCCATGTTAGGCTAATATTAGGCCACCTATGTTAGGCAGACTTTGTTAAGTGAGTATCTTTTGGTTACTAAGTGGTAAGGTGCATGCTTTGATTTGAGATCCAACTGAGAGCCATGACTTTTATACTTAGTCAATAGCTTGTATCTACTTTTTGAAAGAATAGTAGTGTTATTTGTTAAGTAACTCAGCTGGTGAAGAATCTGTCTGCAATGCAGGAGACCCTACTTTGATTCCTGGGTTGGGAAGAGCCCCTGGAGAAGGGATAGGCTACCCACTCCAGTATTTTTGGGCTTCCCTGGTGGCTTAGATGGTAAAGAACCACCTGCAGTGCAGGAGACCTGGATTCAATCCCTGGGTTGGGAAGATCCCCTGGAGGAGGGCATGGCAACCCTCTCCAGTATTCTTGCCTGGAGAATTCCCATGGACAGAGGAGCCTGATGGGCTACAGTTCATGGGGTCACAAAGAGTTTGACATGACTGAGTGACTAAGCACAGCAGCACAGCATTTGGAGCCTCGGTGGACCATCTTTGATCATTTTGCATCAGATATACAAGAAATATATCTTCCTTTGAGGGAAAAGAAATGTTATTTTCACTTTAACCCTTATTTATTGTTTGAATTTTTAATTATAAGCATGCATTTTTGTAACAATAATAAAAGCAAAAGAAAACCAAAGGAGGTAATTTTTAAAAAGGATCCTGCTTCTGCAAGATGTTCATTTACTTTGACCTGCCTCCAATTTCTTAATTTCCCTGTCTTTACATCTGTGTGCAGGTATAAGAAAAAGAAAAGTTCCCAATCTTGGCAATTGCCATGGAAAAATTCGGAATTTGTCTTCCAAAATTCCCACCCGCATTCCCCAGGCAATTGTAGGTACCATAACTATTTGGAGAAAGCCTGTTAGTCTGCAAAGACTACCACACTTTGATCTTGGGAGTCGGAGCCCACTGAGGACGAAAACACTTCAACAGACAGTTATTTAAAGATAAATCTAAGTCAAATTCTGAATTAAAGGTTTTGTGATAAATAGTTCTGGACACAATATAGGAGGACCTCATCTGTACATTGTGGGCTAATATTTTATTCAATTTTTCAAAAAGAGGGATGGAACTAGTGCTGAGAGCTTCACGTCGGAGAAGTACAAAGGCCTGCAATGTGGGGGTTGGGTGAGGGGAGGAGAAGACATGAGGAAAGGGACCCAGGGGGTGGCCTCCCACAAGGCCATGGACAGTGGACCCTTGGAATGGTTCTTTCTGAGGTCCAGGCTTCAATGTCTCTTCCATGATTTACAGTCTTAGATTTTTTGTACACCAAGAAGTCTGGCTGAAAGATATTAATCTAAGAAGTATTGTTTGATGGCCATGTAGTACACCAAGTATTCTAGATTATGTAGATTTTCTCTTTTTCAAGCCAACTTCAAAAATATCATCTTGTACCATATTGTTTTGGCAGGATTGTTTCCACTAAATTTGTTTTGGTATAATATCCTCTGCTTACTTTGACAGACACTCAATAAACAGCCATTTGACAGTCATTATTGCATTTGCCCTTAGGATATTGTTAAGTGCAGTGTTTGACAGGATTCAGTGTCTTCTACATAAGGATGAATGTGTAAATTTCAGACAAAAATCCCAGAAAAGTCTTTTATTCTGAGAAATTGATACTTCCCTCATGGATAACATGTATCACATTATAGATTATGTTTTCCCTCTTGTTTTGACTGCAAGGTATCTCAGCACCAGATTTGCCACTCCATTTTAATAATTATTGGATCAAATGGCAGTGTATCTATCAGTTCAGTTCAGTTGCTCAGTCGTGTCCGACTCTTTGTGACCCCATGAATCACAGCACGCCAGGCCTCCCTGTCCATCACCAACTCCCGGAGTTCACTCAGACTCACGTCCATCGAGTCAGTGATGCCATCCAAAGGTATCTCAGCACCAGATTTGCCACTCCATTTTAATAATTATTGGATCAAATGGCAGTGTATCTATCAGTTCAGTTCAGTTGCTCAGTCGTGTCCGACTCTTTGTGACCCCATGAATCACAGCACGCCAGGCCTCCCTGTCCATCACCAACTCCCGGAGTTCACTCAGACTCACGTCCATCGAGTCAGTGATGCCATCCAGCCATCTCATCCTCTGTCGTCCCCTTCTCCTCCTGCCCTCAATCCCTACCAGCATCAGGGTCTTTTCCAATGAGTCAACTCTTCGCATGAGGTAGCCAAAGTACTGAAGTTTCAGCTTTAGCATCATTCCTTCTAAAGAACACCCAGGACTGACCTCCTTCAGAATGGCCTGGTTGGATCTCCTTGCAGTGTATCTATGTTACCACTTTAACCTTGGTCTTGTTTTTCTATTCGAGATGTTTTTGTGAGTTTGGTTGTAAAGTCTACTCTTTTTTTTTTTAACTGCTTATCCTCATAAGCTTCCTCAGACCTTTGGTAAAGTCGCCCAAGTATGTGTAAATAAACAAAATAATGGAACAATTTAAGGTAACCAGTTAACTTGGAGCTACATGGGACTTAGATGATCTAATCCAGTTTCCTTGTTTTACATGAGTAAAAAGAAAATTCAGCGTGGTTAAGCAGAGTGAAAAGCCAGCATAATGTTCCTGAGACTGAGAAGTTTTGAGGGGCTCAGGACTTTCAGGGCTGAAATCAGGATAAGTTGGATGCCTGCTGGGTTAAGTGGTTTTGCTAAAGGCACACAGCAGTGAACAGCAGAAATGGCACCATGGCCCAAACCTCTGGTCAGGTAACTCAGCTCTTTCCCCTTACTAAATGTCATCCTAGAATGTGGTTTTATGAAAGCAAGAGTTGAAAATAGGCCTCTATAACAATTTGGCGTCCATTTCTTAGTTTCTTCGTTAATTTTTTTTTTCTTTCTCTTTTGGGTTTTAACTCTTTTAATTTTTCATAGGAAGTTATACTTGACTTCTCTCTTGTGTACAGCTGTACCCATAGGTAGAAAGTTCTAAGCATTCCCTGAGGATGAAGGCCTCATCCTCATACCTTCCTTGGCAGATAAGGCTGAAGATAAGCTTCTTGCAGGTGAAAAAGGAAATTTCCCTTTGTTCTACTTCTCCAGCCCCCATCTCTGTTTTCCAGGGCAGATGCTGAAAGTTCAAGAACATACATTCACAATGGAGCTATATAAAATCAGTTGATCTCCTATGTCATTTTCCCAATAGAATATTATCCATTTTGAGGAAAGGAAACTAAAAATATCTCCTTCCCCACTCTTTTTACTTCTTCAACCAGATCTAAGGAACTGAAAATTACCTCTAGTGGTTCCCTGAGCAAAACAGCAGCTTTCACAACTTACCATGGAAACAGATTCTAGAAAAGTTTTTTATAGGCTCAACTTATACATGAAACTATTCTTTTATTAGTCCAATATCCAATCATTTAAACTAGCGTTAAGCAAAACTTAGCACTTTAAAAAATGGAAATCTAAATAGTTTTCTTGCCAATTTGGGGAAAAAAGGAAAAGTGGACGATTTCTGGGGGAGCCAAGACTGCTCTAACTCCCGCTTGGTACAGGGTTCCTGTGGGTGCAAACCAAAGTGGTCCTGTGTCAGAGCTGATGATGGTGACTACACAGGAAACTCTCAGTGATGGCACTTCTAGCCTCCACTAGGAGGGCTTGCAGTGTCCGACTCCTAACATAGCTGGCTGCTTCGGCTGTTTCCCAAATGGAGATTTACTAGAACCTACATTCACTCACCTAGAGCCAGACATCCTGGAATGTGAAGAAAGACTGCTCTAACTCCCGCTTGGTACAGGGTTCCTGTGGGTGCAAACCAAAGTGGTCCTGTGTCAGAGCTGATGATGGTGACTACACAGGAAACTCTCAGTGATGGCACTTCTAGCCTCCACTAGGAGGGCTTGCAGTGTCCAACTCCTAACATAGCTGGCTGCTTCAGCTGTTTCCCAAATGGAGATTTACTAGAACCTACATTCACTCACCTAGAGCCAGACATCCTGGAATGTGAAGTTAAGTGGGCCTTAGAAAGCATCACTATGAACAAAGCTAGTGGAGGTGATGGAATTCCAGTTGAGCTGTTTCAAATCCTGAAAGATGATGCTGTGAAAGTGCTGCACTCAATATGCCAGCACATTTGGAAAACTCAGCAGTGGCCACAGGACTGGAAAAGGTCAGTTTTCATTCCAGTTCCAAAGAAAGGCAATGCCAAAGAATGCTCAAACTACCACACAATTGCACTCATCTCACACGCTAGTAAAGTAATGCTCAAAATTCTCCAAGCCAGGCTTCAGCAATANTTCAATATGCCAGCACATTTGGAAAACTCAGCAGTGGCCACAGGACTGGAAAAGGTCAGTTTTCATTCCAGTTCCAAAGAAAGGCAATGCCAAAGAATGCTCAAACTACCACACAATTGCACTCATCTCACATGCTAGTAAAGTAATTCTCAAAATACTCCAAGCCAGGCTTCAGCAATATGTGAACCGTAAACTTCCAGAGTCAAGCTGGTTTTAGAAAAGGCAAAGAAACCATATATCAAATTGCCAACATCAGCTGGATCATCAAAAAATCAAGAGAGTTGCAGAAAAACATCTATTTCTGCTTTACTGACTATGCCAAAGCCTTTGACTGTGTGGATCACAACAAACTGTGGAAAATTCTGAAAGAGATGGGAATACCAGACCACCTGACCTGCCTATTGAGAAACCTGTATACAGGTCAGGAAGCAATAGTTAGAACTGGACATGGAACAACAGACTGGTTCCAACTAGGAAAAGGAGTACGTCAAGGCTGTATATTGTTACCCTGCTTATTTAACTTATATGCAGAGTACATCATGAGAAATGCTGGGCTGGAAGAAGCATTAGCTGGAGTCAAGATTGCTGGGAGTAATATGAGTAACCTCAGATATGCACATGACACCACCCTTATGGCAGAAAGTGAAGAGGAACTAAAAAGCCTCTTGATGAAAGTGAAAGAGGAGAGTGAAAAAGTTGGCTTAAAACTCAACATCCAGCAAAGTAAGATCATGGCATCTGGTCCCATCACTTCATGCCAAATAGATGGGGAAACAGTGGAAACAGTGCCTAATTTTATTTTGGAGGACTCCAAAGTCACTGCAGATGGTGACTGCAACCATGAAATTAAAAGATGCTTACTCCTTGGAAGGAAATTTATGATCAACTTAGATAGCATATTAAAAAATAGAGACATTACTTTGCTAATAAAGGTCCATCTAGTCAAGGCTATGGTTTTCAAGTGGTCATGTATGGATGTGAGAGTTGGACTATGAAGAAAGCTGAGCACTGAAGAATTGATGCTTTTGAACTGTGGTGTTGGAGAAGACTCTTGAGAGTCCCTTGGGCTGCAAGGAGGTCCACCAGTCCATCTTAAAGGAGATCAGTCTTGAGTGTTCATTGGAAGGACTGATGCTAAAGCTGAAACTCCAATACTTTGGCCACCTAATGCGAAGAGCTGACTCATTGGAAAAGACCCTGATGCTGGAAGGGATTGGGGGCAAGAGGAGAAGGGGATGACAGAGGATGAGATGGCTGGATGCCATCACTGACTCGATGGACATGAGTTTGGGTGACCTCCGGGAGTTGGTGATGGACAGGGAAGCCTGGCGTGCTGCAATTCATGAGGTTGCAGAGAGTCGGACACGACTTAGTGACTGAACTGAACTGAAGAGGCTCTTGAGTTCCTCTTCTCCCTGCCATTAGAGTGGTATCATCTGTATATCTGAGGTTGTTGATAATTCTCCCAGAAATCTTGATTTCAGCTTGCGAGTCATCCAGCCTGGTGTTTTGCGTGATGTACTCAATGTATAAGTTAAACAAGCAGGGTGACAGCATACAGCTTTGACATACTTCTTTCCCAATTTGAACCAGTCTGCTGTTCCATGTTGAGTTCTGTTGCTTCTTGTCCTGCACATGGGTTTCTCAGAAGACAGGTAAGGTGCTCTGCTACTCCCATCTCTTTAAGAATTTTCCACAATTTGTTGTGATCCACAAAGTCAAAGGCTTTATTGGAGTATAGTTTATACTTCATAATGTGTAAGTTTCTGCTGTGCAACAAAGTGAATCAGTTACATGTGTATGCGTGTGTGTGTGTGTGTGGTCTGCTCAGTCACATTCAACCCTTTTGCAACTCCATGGACTGTGGCCATCAGGTTGCTCTGTCCATAGGATTTCCCAGGCAAGAATTTTGGAATGGGTTGCCATTTCCTTCTCTAGAGGATCTTCCTGACACAGGGATCAAACCCAGACATTCTGCATTACAAGCAAATTCTTTACCACTGAGCAACTTGGGAAGACCACATCTATTAGAATGGCCAAAATCCATAAAACTGACAAAAATAAATAATGGTGAAAATATAGAGTAACAGGAACACTCACTCATTGCTGGGAGAAATGGAAAGTAGTATAACCATTTTGGAAGACATTTTGGCAATTTCTTACAAAGCTAAGTGGCTGACTTTATTTGGGGGGGGGCCTCCAAAATCACTGCAGATGGTGATTGCAGCCATGAAATTAAAAGACACTTTCTCCTTGGAAGAAAAGTTATGACCAACCTAGACAGCATATTCAAAAGCAGAGACATTACTTTGCCAACAAAGGTCCATCTAGCCAAGGCCATGGTTTTTCCAGTAGTCATGTATGGATGTGAGAGTTGGACTATAAAGAAAGCTAGGTGCCGAAGAATTGATGCTTTCGAACTGTGGTGTTGGAGAAGACTCTTGAGAGTCCCTTGGACTGCAAGGAAATCCAACCAGTCCATCCTAAAGGAGATCAGTCCTGAGTGTTCATTGGAAGGGCTGATGTTGAAGCTGAGACTTCAGTACTTTGGCCACCTGACGCCTCTTTTAAAAAGACCCTGATGCTGGGAAAGATTGAAGGCAAGAGAAGAAGGGGATGGCAGAGGATGAGATGGTTGGATGGCATCACCGACTCAATGGACATAAATTTGGGTGGACTCTAGGAGTTAGTGATGGACAGGGAGGCCTGGCATGCTGCAGTTCATGGGGTTGCAAAGAGTTGGACATGACTGAGCGACTGACCTGAACTGAATTGAACTGAACTGAACTAAACTATAAAGCTAAACTGTGTCTTACCACAGGATCCAGCAATTGCACTACCATATGTTTACTCAATTGAGTTGAAAACTATGTCCACACAAAACCCACGCATGTGTTTTTTATAGCAGCTTTATTTAAAATTTTCACAAACTGGAAGCAACCAAGATTCCACCACCAACAAGTGAATGGATAAACAAACTGTGGCACATTTAGACAATGTGATATTAGTTACCTCTTTAAAGAAATGAGCTATCAAGCCTTAAAAATATAGAGGAATCTTGTGCTTATTGCTATAACCTATGTCTTTTGCTAAGAAAACTAGCCTGAAAGGCTATATATGATTCCAACTACATGACATTTTGGAAAAGGCAGCAATTCTATTCTAGGTGTATAATCAAAAGAAACTTTTGAACATGAATGAATGAATGAAGTCACTCAGTCGTGTCTGACTCTTTGCAGCCCCATGGACTGTAGCCTACCAGGCTCCTCTGTACATGGGATTTTCCAGGCAAGAATACTGGAGTGGGTTGCCATTTCTTTCTCCAGGGGATCTTCCCGACCCAGGGATCGAACCCGGGTCTTCTGCATTGCAGGCAGATGCTTTACCCTCTAAGCCAGAAACCGAATATATATTCAAGATATTTATCTTTTCCATCATTAGTAAGATGTGCAGAAATAAAAAATCAACAAATATAGCAATATAGGACAAATTGATGAATGTCACAAACATTATATGGCATGAAAAATGCATATATACCCTATGACTNCCAGGGATCGAACCCGGGTCTTCTGCACTGCAGGCAGATGCTTTACCCTCTAAGCCAGAAACCGAATATATATTCAAGATATTTATCTTTTCCATCATTAGTAAGATGTGCAGAAATAAAAAATCAACAAATATAGCAATATAGGACAAATTGATGAATGTCACAAACATTATATGGCATGAAAAATGCATATATACCCTATGACTACATTGGTATAAAAATAACTATTTTATGTATATATACAGTGTGTTAAATCTATGAAAATCATAATAGTGGATAGCTGTTAGAAAGAATAGGGCTTTGTGATTGCAGAGAGGCACCTTAAGCTTCTAGCATGCTGGGCATTGTCATGTTGGCCAGGATGGTGGTAACATGGTGTTTTCTTTATGATTGTTCTTCAAATGAACATGTATGTTTTCTACACTTTTTTATGTAGTCTATATCTCACAATAAAATTAATGATGAAAGGATGGATGAAATAAAAAAGAGGAGAGGTATGAGTCTATGTTTTCACAGCTTTTGACTGGAATGAGGAGATAAAACAGCAGCAATAGAGAAAGGCACAGAGATGAGAGAACTTTCTTTTCCTAAAGTTCAAAGAATCTGGAATAAATATCTAGCTTGCAATAATAACAGGAAAATAGAGGGAGAAAATGTTTTGATCTCAGTTGATTTTAGTTTAAGAGTTCTATTTGTCTATCTACAATCATCTAAGAATCAAAATACAAAGAGATAGAGTCATGTTTTGAATGATGCCAGTGACTCTAGCACTGGAGTTCGATTGGGACAGTATTGGAGGAAAGATTAGTACAAGGATCAAGTACCACATAGAGTTTATTTCACATTTTCTTCACCCAGAAATCCTGCAAGTCCTTTGACATTGTATCCTAATCCAATGTCTGAAATAATAATCCAGTGTGCTGAAATAATTCTGAGATCAAGTGAAGAATAAGGATTGAATGTATTATGGGTGGAAATTTGGGAGAACTGGAGAGAGGGTAGCAGTGGCTTTTGTTTTAAAGGAAAGGAGGAACTAAAAAGGAAGAGGAAAAAACTCCCCAATGGAACAACAAGGGAAAATGTAGTTCTTGTGGCCATATGGAAAGAGGTATATCAAATAAAATTTTGAAAAGCCTCCTGTACTTTCTGTTATTATAAAATTGAAATATACTAGTCATTAGGCTGCCAGTAAGTTATAATAAGTTTAGGAAATTTTAATATAATACATTAGCTCAATTGAAAACAGAAGTGTCAATTTGACTTTAATAGATGAATATTGAATATATATTCATCTACAAAGGAAGATTAGTGTAAACTTCATTTCTAAGTTGATGCAAAAATTCAACTTCTGTTAAACTGGGCCAGCATATTTAATTCTCCTCTTCTGCTGAATTATATATGACAGTTTCTAAGGTGCTTTAGGCCAGAAAAAATTCTTTTGATACTATATTTTATATACTGAGGTTCAGTTCAGATAAGTTCAGTCACTCAGTTCTGTCTGACTCTTTGCAACCCCATGGACTGCAGCATGCCAGACCTCCCTGTCCATCACCAACTCCCAGAGTTTACCCAAACTCATGTTCATTGAGCTGGTGATGACATCCAACCATCTCATCTTCTGTCATCCCCTTCACCTCCCCCCCTCAATCTTTCCCAGCATCAGGACCTTTTAAAATGAGTCAGTTTTTCACAACAGATGGCCAAAGTGTTGTAGTTTCAGCTTCAACATCAGTCCTTCCAATGAATATTCAGAACTGATTTCCTTTTGGATGAACTGGTTGAATCTCCTTGTTGTCAAAGGAACTCTCAAGAGTGTTCTCCAACACCACAATTCAAAAGCATCAATTCTTAGGCATTCAGCTTTCCTGATAGTTTCAACTCTCACATCCATACATGACTAGGGAAAAAACCATAGCATTGACTGGATGGATCTTTGTTAGCAAACTAATGTCTTTGCTTTTTAATATGCTCTCTAGGTTGGTCATAACTTTTTTTCCAAGGAGTAAGCATCTTTTAATTTCATGGCTGCAGTCATCATCTGCAATGAATTTGAAGCCCCCAATATAAAGTCTGCCACTGTTTCCACTGTTTACCCATCTATTTGCATGAAGTCATGGGAACAGATACCATGATCTTAGTTTTCTGAATGTTGAGTTTTAAGACAACTTTTTCACTCGCCTCTTTCACTCAGAGTTATGTCTCTGTTTATGAATATGCTATCTAGGTTGGTCATAAATTTCCTTCCAAAGAGTAAGTGTCCTTTAATTTCATGGCTGCAGTCCCCATCTGCAGTGATTTTGGAGCCCCAGAAAATAAAATCCGACACTGTTTCCACTATTTCCCTATCTATTTCACATGAAGTGATGGGATCAGCTGCCATGAAATTTTTTTCCTGAATGTTGAGCTTTAAGCCAACTATTTCACTCTCCTCTTTCACTTTCATAAAGAGGCTTTTTAGGTTCTTTTCACTTTCTGCCATAAGGGTGGTGTCATCTGCATATCTGAGATTATTGATATTTCTCCTGGCAATCTTGATTCCAGCCTGTGCTTCTTCCAGCCCAGCGTTTCTCGTGATGTACTCTCTGTATAACTTAAATAAGCAGGATCACAATATACAGCCTTGACACACTCCTTTTCCTGTTTGGAACCAGTCTGTTGTTCCATGTCCAGTTCTAACTGTTGCTTCCTTCAATCTTGATTCCAGCCTGTGCTTCTTCCAGCCCAGCGTTTCTCGTGATGTACTCTCTGTATAACTTAAATAAGCAGGATCACAATATACAGCCTTGACACACTCCTTTTCCTGTTTGGAACCAGTCTGTTGTTCCATGTCCAGTTCTAACTGTTGCTTCCTGACCTGCATACAGGTTTCTCAAGAGGCAGGTCAGGTGGTCTGGTATCCCCATCTCTTTCAGAATTTTCCACAGCTTATTGTGATCCACACAGTCAAAGGCTTTGGCATAGTCAATAAAGCAGAAATAGATTTTTTTTCTGGAACTCTCTTGCTTTTTTGATGAACCAGCGGATGTTGGCAATTTGATCTCTGGTTCCTCTGCCTTTTCTAAAAGCAGCTTGAACATCAGGAAGTTCACGGGTATTCTTGCCTTGAGAACCCCATGAACAGTATGAAAAGGCAAAATGGTACGATACTGAAAGAAGAATTCCCCAGGTCAGTAGGTGCCCAATATGCTACTGGAGATCAGTGGAGAAATAACTCCAGAAAGAATGAAATGATGGAGTTCCGGTCAAGATGGCGGAAGAATAGGACGGGGACACCACTTTCTCCCTCACAGATTCATCAAAAGAACATCTCAAGGCTGAGCAAACTCCACAAAACAACTTCTGAATGCGGGCAGAGGACATCAGGCACCCAGAAAAACAGAGCACTGACTTCAAAAGCAGGTAGGGGAAAAAATATAAAAGCCGGAAAAAAAAGAGACAAAGGAGGTGGGGAGGGATAGTCCAATGCTGTAAAGAGCAATATTTCATTGGAACCTGGAATGTTAAGTCCATGAATCAAGACAAATTGGAAGTGGTCAAACAGGAGATGGCAAAAGTGAATGTTGACATTCTAGGAATCAGGTACTAAAAAGGACTGGAATGGGTGAATTTAACTCAGATGACCATTGCATCTACTACTGCAGGCAGGAATCCCTCAGAAGAAATGGAGTAGCCATCATGGTCAACAAAAGAGTCCGAAATGCAGTACTTGGATGCAATCTCAAAAATGACAGAATGATCTCTGTTTTGAGTTTTCCAAATGTGCTGGCATATTGAGTGCAGCCCTTTCACGCATCATCTTTCAGGATTTGAAATAGCTCAACTGGAATTCCATCACCTCCACTAGCTTTGTTCGTAGTGATGCTTCCTAAGGCCCACTTGACTTCACATTCCAGGTTGTCTGACTCTAGGTGAGTGATCACATCATCATGATTATCTGGGTCTCTTAATATTTTTTTATGGAAATATATTTCCATGGTCTCTGCTAAACTACAAAGTCCTTTAGTGTAGAATCCAAGTAGCAAGGTGGTGCTTTTTTCTTACATGTTCATTTGGTCAGTAATTATTTATTGGACTAAATTTTCATGAAATTAAAAGGTATAAAGATTCAAAGAAAAATAAGACTTGGTCATATATGTGGGTTAGATGATGGTTGGAGGAAGGGGGTTTTTAGAGATGAGCAGATGCTTAGAATATAATATAGTGAATCCAATCATGAAAGTAACATTTGGGCTCTGAAAGCTCAGATTAAGAGCATCTTGCCCAGGTTTGGAGGAGTACAAGTTGAGTCAGGAGAGTTTTCATAAGTAATCTGATTCTTAACAGGAGAATAAATTGTAGTAGTTATAATCTGCAACAGGCAAAATGAAAAAGTATTCTAGATAAAAGAAGAACTTGAATAAGTTGAAATCACTGGAAAACACACAATGTGTATATAAGGGGAATATACTAGCTGTTCTTTGCTGCTGACATACAAATATTGAGAAGGGAAATAAGATGATAAATTAGGTCATAGTTAGGTGGGGACTTCATCTTACAGAGGTTCACACACAAGGTTAAAAATATTGGCCATTTTTCTATAACCAAAAAAGATGTTTTAAGCAGGTATATGACCCAATCATGCCTGTGGGCTAGGTAAGTCATTCTGTGACCCATGTGGAGTACAGAGCTGATAAGAAGTATAACAACAGGGTAGATCAAGAGGGAGGCTTTAGAGCAGTCCATGGAAGAGGTGATGACATCCTGAACTAAAGCAAAAATGATGGAAATGGAGATTCACGCAAATGAGTCAGGAATTACTGTTTCAAGTGCCAGAGAGCCCAATCCAAAATGCATAAGCAAAACAGGAACAAAAAGCCTGAGTATAAGCACAGATTGATAAGGGGAACTAACAATTACACCATCATGCATTGCTTTGGCTCCAAATCCCAGATATGCTTCCCCCAACTTAGCTCTATCTTCAGGCATATATTTTTTTTCTCTCTCATAGGCCCCAAAATCACTGTAGATGGTGAGTGTAGCCATGAAATTAAAAGAGGCTTGTTCCTTGGAAGAAAAACTATGACAAGCCTAGACAATATATTAAAAAAACAGAGACATCACTTTGTCAATAAAGGTCCATAGAGCCAAAGCTATGATTTTTCCAGTAGTCATGTATGGATGTGAGAGTTGAACCATAAAGAAGGCTGAGCGCTGAAGAAGTGATGATTTTGAACTGTGATACTGGAGCAGACTCTTGAGAGTCTCTTGGACTGCAAGGAGATCCAACCAGTCAATCCTAAAGGAAATCGATCCTGAATATTCATTGGAAGGACTGATGCTGAAGCTGAAACTCCAATACTTTGGTGACCTGATGTGAAGAGGCGACTTCATTAGAAAACACCCTGATGCTGGGAAAGATTGAGGGCAGGAGGAGAAGGGAGTGACAGAGGATGAGATGTTTGGATGGCATCACTGACTCGATGGATGTGAGTTTGCGCAAACTCCAGGAGATAGTGAAGGACAGGGAAGCCTGGCATGATGTAGTCCATGGGGTAGCAAAGTGTCAGATATGACTTAGCCTTTGAACAACAGTATAGTGACACAGTTCCACTTTCACAATCTTGCAATTCTAAAAGTATATAAAACAGGAGCTTCATTTTTATACCTAAATTTCACAAAATTCTTGAGATTTTCTTTGATTATTAAAAAAAAAAAAAAAAGGTGCATCTTTGAACAAATGACAGTGACTGAGTACAATGGTGAAGGACTTAAGGAAATCAGGAGAGATCCAGGTTTTTTAGTGTAAAAGAAAATATATGGAGAGATTTTAAAAAAGCAATATGTAGGCATGAAGATGCAGTTCTCCTACCCCGAGTGGGATATCTCAATGAACATTCTAGAAAACTTTGGATACTACTCATGATGGACTGGGCCTTTCCTCTAACCAAAACAGACAAACAAATAAACAACAACAACAACAAAAACATTGTTACTATTAATTTTTTAGAAAAAGAAAAGATGTGTTTATAAAGAAATGAAAATTTATAAATTGCATATGAGTCTGAATCTTAGCAATCTGGGTCAGAGATATAAATTTGAATATTATAAAAATATACATGGTTTAGATTTATACATAATTACCCAGGAAAACTGTGTAGAATGAGAAGCATGGTATATTGAAGATAAAAAACTGGTCTATAATAATGATCATTATTGTACATAACTATATTCCTGACTCTCCTCCTCTACTTTTTATTCCCTATAGCAACCTTTGAGCTCCAAATTCAGTGCAAAGAAACCTAGGCCTTAAAGACTAAGAATATTTCATACCTTTAGACAAACTGTAAATGCAGCTTCCACAATTGAAACACAAGTTATAGTTACCTGAGGCCACAATATTTTTCTACCCACACTGAATAGCACCTTTTCAAAGAAGATAACATTAATAAAACTACTGTTTCTACAAGGTTTACACACCCACAACCACATGAATACCAAAACATTGACCTTCCTGCTTAAAGCATCTTTCTAGGCTATAAAATGGAGACCTGCCTATAGGATGATTCACATCAGTAATTCAATATAATCTACTGGTCTCAAAATCTTTGACATATTTTCCATTTCTTGTTCTTTTCTTGCCCAGGTCAATATACTTACAGAAACGCTAAGGCCTAAATTATTATTATTTTTTTTAATTTATTTATTTTTTTACACGAACTCCCAAACATGAACCCCCCTCCCACCTCCCACCCCACATCTTCCCTCCAGATGAATTATTCAATTGTTGAAGAAGGAGAAAGAGTCTCAGTTAATCTAATTTGGCACAGCTCATTAAGACACAGAAATACTAGTCTTCTGTTAAAAAGGAAAAAGTTGGGCACACATTAACACAGGAGTTAAAACTGCTTGCAGGATTTTTGATTACTTGATTCAACAAGATGAAATTGAATCAACAGCATCACTTCTCTTAACATGGGTAGAGCCTACCAATGGTGCTTAGGCAGACAGACATAGACTACTCATTCAACAAAGTCATTACCAATTCTACTTATGAATGATACATTAGTGAAATATGACAGTAGTCATCTACAGACATAAAATCCCAGAACTGTAAAAAATAACTTTGTGAATGCACATACCTTTTTCTAGTTTTATAACAAAACTGTGGCTATCTAATACAAACTAATTTTCAACATTTCTCAATTCATTGGCTTTTAATAATAATAGAGTTATAAACTGGGCTTCCTTGGTGGTTCAGTGGTAAAGACTCCACCAGCCAGCATAGGAGATGCAAGTTTGATCCCTGGGTTGTGAAAATCCCTTAGAGAAGGAAATGGCAACCCACTCAAGTATTCTTGCTTGGGAAACCCCATGGACTGAGGAGCCTGGTGGGCTACACTCCATGGGGTCACAAATAATTGGACATGACTCAGCGACTGAAGAGTTACAAGCCACATGATTTTGTATTACTTGTTTGCTTAGCATCCATGATGAAAGTGAAAAGTATAGGTGTTAGTCGTTCAGTTTTGACCCCATGGACTGTAGCCCATCAGGTTCCTCTCTCCATGGAATTTTCCAGGCAAGAATATTGGAGTGGGTAGCCATTCCATTCTTCAGGAGATCTTCCCAAGCCAGGGATCAAACCCAGGTCTCCTACACTGCAGGCAGATTCTTTACCATCTGAGCCAACAACATCCATGATATGACAGAGGAAAAACTATGACCATACGTATATACTGGTAATTTTAAGATGTTTTCCTCATAAAGCACAGAAGAGTTACATTGAACACAGTCATTGGATTTACAATTTTTGAATGTTAACTGACTTTAGCTAATTTTAATTGAAGGAAACATCTCTTTGTTTAGGGGACTGAAAACTTGTTCATTTTTCCTTGCTGCATTATATTCCTATCAAGAGTGCACTTTCACTCTCCCTGATAGCATCTATTATTTGTATTCCATTGTGTTAAGGATATAAATCATACAATTTACATCTGCATGGACTTTCATGGCTCATATTCATAAAAGCCAGCATCACTTCAAGTATTGTTGGAATACCCTCTCCTTTATCTGTGTGTATTATTTTTCTTTCCTACATAAACTTTACTGACTTAAGGGGATTAAACAGATCCCTGAACTCTTGTTTCCTCTTACTTGGTTTCTTTTGTTCTGTGTCACTCACTATACACTTCTCTTAATTAACAAGATGTATCCTTTAGGATTTTTTTCCTGTTTTCATTTCATATTTCCATTAATTGTCAGCAATTATACATAAAATGGAGAAGGCAATGGCAATCCACTCCAGTATTCTTGCCTGGAGAATCCCATGGACGGAGAAGCCTAGTAGGTTACAGTCCACGGGGTCGCAAAGAGTCGGACACGACTGAGCGACTTCACCTCACCTCATACATAAAAAGCCATCAGTTCAGTTCAGTTCAGTTCAGTCCCTCAGTCGTGTCCGACTCTTTGTGATCTCATGAATCGCAGCACGCCAGGCCTCCCTGTCCATCACCAACTCCCAGAGTTCACTCAGACTCATGTCCATCGAGTCAGTGATGCCATCCAGCCATCTCATCCTCTGTCATTCCCTTCTCCTCCTGCCCTCAATCCTCCCACCACCCCAGCATCAGAGTCTTTTCCAATGAGTCAACTCTTCTCATGAGGCGGCCAAAGTACTGGAGTTTCCGCTTTAGCATCATTCCTTCCAAAGAAATCCCAGGGCTGATCTCCTTCAGAATGGACTGGTTGGATCTCCTTGCAGTCCAAGGGACTCTCAAGAGTCTTCTCCAACACCACAGTTCAAAATAAAAAGCCATATTAAATAACAAATATTAGCTTCCTAAAAGGGAAAGAAAAAAAAAAAAAAGCAAAAATTTCTTTCCCTCTAAAATCTCAGAAAATTCTATGGTATTCAAACTCATTCAGTGAAATAAACTCTGGAACTATATTTCTTTTATAAACCAAGATAATGCAAAAGACAATAAACTTCTTGAGAGCTTACTTCTTTTCTAAATTACACAGTATCTTTGCAAACCTCTTGTGATAGAGCATAGCATCTCTGCTTCATTTCCTTTATAGATATATAATAATCTTTAGTCTCCCTGTGACTGATGACTTTCCTTATATTCACCCTTCTGAATTATACCTCAAGGTGATTTTCCCCATATAGCACTAGTCCTTCAAAGCTCTGTGAGATCAAGTTTCTTTAATCAAGTGTGTTTGGAAAAGGTTGTATACACTTGAACATTCATAGTGCACATTAGCATTCTGAGCACTTGATTCACATATTCATACCAATATGACCACCTGAATGCTTCTTTAGACAAGTGCTCTCACATCAAAAATGCCCCATACTGACTCATGCTATCAAATGATATCCCAGAAAATGTCACAATCATTTAATCAATGAGCCAAGGCCAGCAGTTTGATGTTATCCTTGACATGTCCCTAAATCTCACTGTGGCAGGTAGAATTCTAAAATGTCCCAGATGACCCAGGCCTTTTAAAATCTCCTTCCTGAGACTGTGGAAGAAACAGCTGGTATAATGAGATATTAGTTCCATGATTATGTTATATTGTGTGGCACAGTTGACTGTGAGAAAGGGAAACCATCCTCACTGAGCTAGATCTAATCAAATGAGTACTTTAAAAGGATAGGAACTTTGTGCCAAAAGTGATCTGAAATATAGAGGGACACTCCACAGGAGGGAGATTCTGTACTGTAGGTTTCAAAATACAGTTGTTACTTGGCAAGGAATTCAAGCACCTTCTGGTTGCTAAAAACAATCCCCAGCTGACAGGCAGTAAAATAAGGGGCCTCAATTTTAGAACCCTGAGAAAAGTTGTTTTGCCAACAACTTGAGTGAGCTTGGAAGTGCATTTTCCCTAGAAACTCCAAACAAGGACTAAGAAATCCCTGATTTCAGCCTTGTGATTCCTAAATAAAATTTCCAGGCACAACATGCTGGACTTCTGACCTACAGAACTGTGGGCAAGCAAATGGGTATTAGGTTGTTAAACTGATAATTTGTTATGCAATAGAAAACTAGTATACTCAAACCCCAACACCACCAATTTCTGTTGATTCTATTCTGTACTTACAAATTTGTCTACTTTCCATCTCATTAACCACCATCCTAATCTAAGTCACCATCATTTCTCACCTAGACTTCAAATTTCCTGCTGACATATCCTCTGAACTGTACATTCTTTACATAGAATCTAGGTGGTCTTTTATAAAGACATAATTGCATTATTATCAAACCTCCTCTGCTTTAAAACCTACAATTATTTCTCATTACTTTCAAAGCACAATTTTTTCAACAGATGTAGAAAATAAACTTATGGTTACTGAGAGACTCAATTCCTCTCTCAATTCTTTAGGGCTTCCCTTGTAGCTCAATTGGTAAAGAACCTCCCTGCAGTGCAGGAGACCTGGGTTCAGTCCCTGGGTCGGAAAAATCCCCTGGAGAAGGAAATGGCAACTCACTCCAGTATCCTTGCCTGGAAAATCTCAGGGACAGAGGAGCCTGGTGGGCTGCAGGCCATCGTGTTACAAAGAGTCTGACATGACTGAGCCACTAACACTTTGATAAGAAGTCCGGACTTCCCAAGGAGGAGAGAAGGTCTGGGGCTCTCGAAGAGGAAATAGGAGTCTGGAATTCTCAAGGAAGAGGAAAGGACAAAAGTATTTTATTTCTTTTCTCTACATTCCTTAGTCTTAGTCACATAAAATGTCTTTTTCTTTAAGCCCAGAACTAATCACTACACAAAAAACAGTCAGTTTAAACTTTGTACTAAGGATTATATAACAACAATGTATCCTGCTTGAGGACAGTTTCTCTCTCCTGAAAACTTTATGACTAATCCTGTTATCTTAAAATGTATATTATGAAGTGAGTCTGGCAAGATCTTTTGATTGTTCATTCTAGTCTTGTCATCTTAAAATGTAAATTGTGGGAGTGGGTCTGGCAAAATTTTTACAACCTTGAGACATTCTTTTGATTTATTGTAATAACTAAGTTTAAAAGTGAAAGAAATGGCAACCCACTGCAGTATTCTTGCCTGGAGAGTCCCATGGACAGAGGAGCCTGGTAGGTTCCCAGTCCATGGGATCGCAAGAGTTGGACACGATGTAGTGACTAAACCGCCACCACCACCCCTGCTTAGACTAGCGAGGGGGCACTNTTCACCCTTCTGAATTATACCTCAAGGTGATTTTCCCCATATAGCACTAGTCCTTCAAAGCTCTGTGAGATCAAGTTTCTTTAATCAAGTGTGTTTGGAAAAGGTTGTATACACTTGAACATTCATAGTGCACATTAGCATTCTGAGCACTTGATTCACATATTCATACCAATATGACCACCTGAATGCTTCTTTAGACAAGTGCTCTCACATCAAAAATGCCCCATACTGACTCATGCTATCAAATGATATCCCAGAAAATGTCACAATCATTTAATCAATGAGCCAAGGCCAGCAGTTTGATGTTATCCTTGACATGTCCCTAAATCTCACTGTGGCAGGTAGAATTCTAAAATGTCCCAGATGACCCAGGCCTTTTAAAATCTCCTTCCTGAGACTGTGGAAGAAACAGCTGGTATAATGAGATATTAGTTCCATGATTATGTTATATTGTGTGGCACAGTTGACTGTGAGAAAGGGAAACCATCCTCACTGAGCTAGATCTAATCAAATGAGTACTTTAAAAGGATAGGAACTTTGTGCCAAAAGTGATCTGAAATATAGAGGGACACTCCACAGGAGGGAGATTCTGTACTGTAGGTTTCAAAATACAGTTGTTACTTGGCAAGGAATTCAAGCACCTTCTGGTTGCTAAAAACAATCCCCAGCTGACAGGCAGTAAAATAAGGGGCCTCAATTTTAGAACCCTGAGAAAAGTTGTTTTGCCAACAACTTGAGTGAGCTTGGAAGTGCATTTTCCCTAGAAACTCCAAACAAGGACTAAGAAATCCCTGATTTCAGCCTTGTGATTCCTAAATAAAATTTCCAGGCACAACATGCTGGACTTCTGACCTACAGAACTGTGGGCAAGCAAATGGGTATTAGGTTGTTAAACTGATAATTTTTTATGCAATAGAAAACTAGTATACTCAAACCCCAACACCACCAATTTCTGTTGATTCTATTCTGTACTTACAAATTTGTCTACTTTCCATCTCATTAACCACCATCCTAATCTAAGTCACCATCATTTCTCACCTAGACTTCAAATTTCCTGCTGACATATCCTCTGAACTGTACATTCTTTACATAGAATCTAGGTGGTCTTTTATAAAGACATAATTGCATTATTATCAAACCTCCTCTGCTTTAAAACCTACAATTATTTCTCATTACTTTCAAAGCACAATTTTTTCAACAGATGTAGAAAATAAACTTATGGTTACTGAGAGACTCAATTCCTCTCTCAATTCTTTAGGGCTTCCCTTGTAGCTCAATTGGTAAAGAACCTCCCTGCAGTGCAGGAGACCTGGGTTCAGTCCCTGGGTCGGAAAAATCCCCTGGAGAAGGAAATGGCAACTCACTCCAGTATCCTTGCCTGGAAAATCTCAGGGACAGAGGAGCCTGGTGGGCTGCAGGCCATCGTGTTACAAAGAGTCTGACATGACTGAGCCACTAACACTTTGATAAGAAGTCCGGACTTCCCAAGGAGGAGAGAAGGTCTGGGGCTCTCGAAGAGGAAATAGGAGTCTGGAATTCTCAAGGAAGAGGAAAGGACAAAAGTATTTTATTTCTTTTCTCTACATTCCTTAGTCTTAGTCACATAAAATGTCTTTTTCTTTAAGCCCAGAACTAATCACTACACAAAAAACAGTCAGTTTAAACTTTGTACTAAGGATTATATAACAACAATGTATCCTGCTTGAGGACAGTTTCTCTCTCCTGAAAACTTTATGACTAATCCTGTTATCTTAAAATGTATATTATGAAGTGAGTCTGGCAAGATCTTTTGATTGTTCATTCTAGTCTTGTCATCTTAAAATGTAAATTGTGGGAGTGGGTCTGGCAAAATTTTTACAACCTTGAGACATTCTTTTGATTTATTGTAATAACTAAGTTTAAAAGTGAAAGAAATGGCAACCCACTGCAGTATTCTTGCCTGGAGAGTCCCATGGACAGAGGAGCCTGGTAGGTTCCCAGTCCATGGGATCGCAAGAGTTGGACACGATGTAGTGACTAAACCGCCACCACCACCCCTGCTTAGACTAGCGAGGGGGCACTCTCCGTTCCCCCTTCTGATGTCTATGTCAGAAGCTTTCTCAGTCCCTTTTCATACTATAATAAAACTTTGCTACACAAAAGCTCTTGAGTGATCAAGCCTGGTCCCTGGGCCCAAAGCTATATTGTCAGAGATCATGACTATGATATCATTCACCATGCTGCTGCTGCTAAGTCACTTCAGTCATGTGACCAACTCTGTGTGACCCCATGGACTGCAGCATGCCAGGCCTCCCTGTCCATCACCAACTCCGGGAGTTTACCCAAACTCACGACCATTGAGTCGGTCATGCCATCCAACCATCTCATCCTCTGTTGTCCCCTTCTCCTCTTGCCTTCAATCTTTCCCAGCATCGGGGTCTTTTCAGATGAGTCAGTTCCTTGCAACAGGTGGCCAAAGTGTTGGAGTTTCAGCTTCAACATCAGTCCTTCCAGTGAACATTCGGGATTGATTTCCTTTAGGATGGACTGGTTGGATCTCCTTTCAGTCCAAGGGATGCTCAAGAGTCTTCTCCAACACCACAGTTCAAATGCATCAATTCTTTGGCTCTCAGCTTTCTTTATAGTCCAACTCTCACATCCATACATGACCACTGGAAAAACCATAGCCTCGAATAGATGGACCTCTGTTGGCAAAGTAATGTCTCTGCTTTTTAATATGCTGTATAGGTTGGTCATAGTTTTTCTTCCAAGGAGTAAGCATCTTCGCTGCAGGCACCATCTGCAGTGATTTTGGAGCCCCCTCCCACCCCTCACAAAAAAAAGTCAGCTACAGTTTCCACTGTTTCCCCATCTATTTGCCATGAAGTGATGGGACCAGATACCATGATCTTAGTTTTCTGAATGTTGAGTTTTAAGCCAACTTTTTCACACTCCTCTTTCATTTTCTTCAAGAGGCTCTTTAATTCTTCTTCGCTTTCTGCCATAAGGGTGGTTTCATCTGCATATCTGAGGTTATTGATATTTCTCCCAGCAATCTTGATTCTAGCTTATGCTTCCTCCAGCCCAGTGTTTCTCATGATGTACTCTGCATATAAGTTAAATAAGCAGGGTGACAATATACAGCTTTGACATACTTCTTTTCCTATTTGGAACCAGTCTGTTTTTCCATGTCCAGTTCTCACTGTTGTTCCCTGACCTGTATACAGGTTTCTCAAGAGGCAGGTCAGGTGGTCTGGTATTTCCATCTGTTTCAGAATTCTCCACAGTTTTTGGTGATGCACACAGTCAAAGGCTTTAGCATAATCAACAAAGCATAAATATATGTTTTTTCTGGAACTCTCTTGCTTTTTCTATGATCCAGGGGATTTTGGCAATTTGATCTCTGGTTCCTCTGCCTTTTCTAAAACCAGCTTGGTCATGTGGAAATTCACGGTTCACTTACTGTTGAAGGTGGCTTGGAGAATTTGGAGCATTACTTTACTAGCGTGTGAGATGAGTGCAATTGTGTGGTAGTTTGAGCATTCTTTGGCAGTGCTGAAGTTATCATTACCAAGGGGAAAAGAAAGGCAGGGATAAATTGGGAAATTGGATTGACATATATGAACACTATATATAAAATAGATAACTAATAACAACCTTCTACATAGCACAGGAAACTCTACTCAATACTTTATAAAGACTTATATTGGAAAGGAATCTAATAAACAGTGGATATATGTATATGCATAACTGATTCGCTGTGCTGAACAGAAGAAACACAACATTGTAAATCAACTATACTTCAATAAAATTTAGGGTAAAAAAATCCTTAGCTGAAACTCTGCCTATCTCTCCTACAGTGGTAATTTTTTCTGTTCCAGAACAATGTTTCTTTCCATGTCCTATTCCCTTTCCTGGGGCACTCTGCTTTCTTCTTCAGCCCCATGTCCCCCAACTAATGCTTGTGAATTATGTAGGAAACAATCTAAAGTTACATTCTCTGGGAAGTTTTCTTTACCCACAGGTCATGATAGTCCCTCTTTATATATCATAGCCTGGAGAGAGGATAGGCTGCCCACTCCAGTATTCTTGGGCTTCCCTCATGGCTCAGATGGTAAAGAATCCACCTGCAATGCAGGAGACCTGGGTGTGATCCCTGGGTGGGGAAGATCCCCTGGAGGAGGGCATGGCAACCCACTCCTGTATTCTTGCCTGGAGAATCCCATGGACAGAGGAGCCTGGCGGGCTACAGTCCATGGGGTCGCAAAGAATCGGTCATGACTGAGTGACTCAGTACAGCACAGCACATAGCCACATACCATACTTTTCTACCATAGAATTTAACAGAATTGTTTTCATGGAACTCAGTATTACTGTTATTCAATATACTGTCTTAGTTGATCTTTGAGTGAAACAATAACTTCAGAACTTTCAGAATATTTTAACTGTCCTTTTCTTCAATCCTTCCTTCACATATTGCCAGAATGACCTTGCTAATGTGCAAATATCAAAACTTTCCTCTCTTTCTATAAGCTATTTAATACCTCACAAGGTACAGAACTTTTATGAAGAAAATATTGCACCAGGTGTAAATGAGATTTTCTTAGACTAACTTTGCCTATTAATAACCAGTACCCAAGTTTATAATTTTATCCCAAGTAAGGTTTATTGACTTGTGGGAATTAAGCAGTCCACTTTTTTTTATTGTGAATACCAACTTATTTCCATTAGGTCTGCTGCTGCTGCTGCTGTTAAGTCGCTTCAGTCATGTCCGACTCTGTGCGACCCCATAGACGGCAGCCCACCAGGCTCCCCCATCCCTGGGATTCTCCAGGCAGGAACACTGGGTTGCCATTTCCTTCTCCAATGCATGAAAGTGAAAAGTGAAAGTGAAGTCGCTCAGCCGTGTCCGACTCTTAGCGACCCGGTGGACTGCAGCCCACCAGGTTCTTCCATCCATGGGATTTCCCAGACAAGAGTACTGGAGTGGGGTGCCATTGCCTTCTCTGTTCCATTAGGTCTAGCCATCCTATTTTATGTGTATCCTATAGAATATCTTTTGTGTGGTTTCTTCTAGTCAATTTGAAGTATTTTGGCTTTTGCACATTAATAGTTTGGAAATATTCTATTTCAATCTTGATCAATGCTTATGCTAAACTTTTCACATTTATTTAATATTAGATTTTCTATCAAAATCCACTATTAATCAGTCTTTGATTTCACATTACACAGGATCAGAGTCTTCTTGGACCTTTAAATCCCCCACTGCACACTCACACCTGTACACATTTAGGCATATACAAGATTTTAGTTGGTAGTCGTTGCCTTGTGCTGTTTTAATATTATGCATTAACAGTAACTTAGACTTAACCCCAGATTGATTTTACAGTTCATTTGTTGTTGCTGCTGCTGTTCACCACACTTCCAAGAATACATCACCCTCAGCCTTTAATTCAGTTTTCATTTTATTGGTGTGCATACTTATGTAAATTATATCAAGTAAGGCCTGAGAGCGGGTAAACTCTGGAAACATATCTATTTTTCCATTTCACCCAAATGCTAATGTTTTCCTGGGCATGAGAAATGAGGTCCAATGTGATTTCTTGTTAGTGCTTTAATGATACAGCTTCATTGTGTTCTAACAACTAGTCTTAATGATCAGACATCTGATGCCAAAACTGATTTTTATTTTTTATAAGTAACCTGATCTTCCTTTCTGAAAACTATTAGGAATACCTCCTTTTGTTTGTTGTGGCCTAATATACTTCACTCACTTGCTCAGGAAAATGTTCAACCTCCTTTTTCAAAAGTTGATGCCTTTTAATCTTCTTCAGTTCTGGGAAATGTCTTTTATGGTTTATGTGTTTCTTCTCTACCATTTTTCTCTGTTACTCCCTTCTGAAACTCCTCCTAGAGGTATGTTGAAATTTTAGACGTTTCCTCCACTTCTCTTAACTTTCAGGCCATGCTGCCAACTTCTTTAACTTGTTCTGGGAGGTGGCTAGAGTTCAGTTTTCAATTAACAATTCACTCAGCATCTATTAACTATTCCTTTTAGCCCTTCTTTCAAACCCTATTTTTAATGATCTTATTTTTTTTATCTCTAAGATCTCTAACTGTTCTTTTCCTGTAGACACACAATTTTAACATCTTCTATTCAGCGGATTGTCTTAGGAATAGCCTTAGATGTCTCTCTCTTTCATTGCTTTCTTCAAATAGTTCGTGACACTGATTTGTTCGATATCATTTTGAGAATACGCATTTCCCTTTTTGTAAATACTAACTTTGTTTACAGTAACATGTCCCCTGTGACAATGTAGACAAGTTGAATATACTATTGGAAAATTGAGACAATAACTTATCTTCTGTTTTGGAGATCACTTCCTTCTGGGACACTGAGTGTCTGGGGCAGTGAATCCAAATGCTAAGACTCCGTGTTTCACCTCACGAGAAAACAGTTCATCATAACAACTGGAGCCTGGGTATAAGAGGGATCTTATTTGTGCTCTCCACATGAATATATACAGTTCAATATCCTTGTCCTAGTACTATCCTCTTTCTTCTAATATCACTGTCCTTGAGACATGAATGAACTGCACCTAAAGCCACAGAAATCCTCCTAAGTAGACATTCATTTATAAATTTAGGGCCATGATTTCCTTCGTCAATCCATATATGACTATCTTCAAATGGTTTCAACATTTGTGGTCCAGAGACTTTCTTGCAATCTCACTAGGGATTTAGTCTTCATAAAATACATGTTTTCTTTATAAATCAAGGGACTTAGGTAGGTAAGAAGATAGGTTTACATTCCTAGTGTATGTTGTTGATAATGATCCACTCTTTAAAATGGGGGACATTTAGGCACATAGTTCAGTTCAGTTCAGTTCAGTCGCTCAGTTGTGTCCAACTCTTTGTGACCCCATGAATTGCAGCACGCCAGGCCTCCATTTCCATCACCAACTCCCAGAGTTCACTCAGACTCACGTCCATCGAGTTCATGATGCCATCCAGCCATCTCATCCTCGGTCGTCCCCTACTCCTTCTGCCCCCAATCCCTCCCAGCATCAGAGTCTTTTCCAATGAGTCAACTCTTCTCATGAGGTGGCCAAAATACTGAAGTTTCAGCTTTAGCATCATTCCTTCCAAAGAAATCCCAGGGTTGATCTCCTTCAGAATGGACTGGTTGGATCTCCTTGCAGTCCAAGGGACTCTCAAGAGTCTTCTCCAACACCACAGTTCAAAAGCATCAATTCTTCGGCGCTCAGCTTTCTTCACAGTCCAACTTTCACATCCATACATGACCACAGGAAAAACCATAGCCTTGACTAGGCGGACCTTAGTCGGCAAAGTAATGTCTCTGCTTTTGAATATACTATCCAGGTTGGTCATAACTTTTCTTCCAAGGAGTAAGCGTCTTTTAATTTCATGGCTGCAGTCACCATCTGCAGTGATTTTGGAGCCCAAAAAAATAAAGTCTGACACTGTTTCCACTGTTTCCCCATCTATTTCCCATGAAGTGATGGGACCGGATGCCATGATCTTCGTTTTCTGAATGTTGAGCTTTAAGCCAACTTTTTCGCTCTCCTCCTTCACTTTCATCAAGAGGCTTTTTAGCTCCTCCTCACTTTCTGCCATAAGGGTGGTGTCATCAGCATATCTGAGGTTATTGATATTTCTCCCGGCAATCTTGATTCCAGCTTGTGTTTCTTCCAGTCCAGCGTTTCTCATGATGTACTCTGCATATAAGTTAAATAAGCAGGGAGACAATATACAGCCTTGACGTACTCCTTTTCCTATTTGGAACCAGTCTGTTGTTCCATGTCCAGTTCTAACTGTTGCTTCCTGACCTGCATACAGATTTCTCAAGAGGCAGGTTAGGTGGTCTGGTATTCCCATCTCTTTCAGAATTTTCCACAGTTTATTGTGATCCACACAGTCAAAGGCTTTGGCATAGTCAATAAAGCAGAAATAGATGTTTTTCTGGAACTCTCTTGCTTTTTCCATGATCCAGCGGATGTTGGCAATTTGATCTCTGGTTCCTCTGCCTGTTCTAAAACCAGCTTGAACATCAGGGAGTTCACGGTTCACATATTGCTGAAGCCTGGCTTGGAGAATTTTGAGCATTACTTTACTAGCGTGTGAGATGAGTGCAATTGTGCGGTAGTTTGAGCATTCTTTGGCATTGCCTTTCTTTGGAATTGGAATGAAAACTGACCTTTTCCAGTCCTGTGGCCACTGCTGAGTTTTCCAAATTTGCTGGCATATTGAGTGCAGCACTTTCACAGCATCATCTTCCAGGATTTGAAACAGCTCAACTGGAATTCCATCACCTCCACTAGCTTTGTTCTTAGTGATGCTTTCTAAGGCCCACTTGACTTCACATTCCAAGATGTCTGGCTCTAGATTAGTGATCACATCCTCATGATTATCTGGGTCGTGAAGATCTTTTCTGTACAGTTCTTCTGTGTATTCTTGCCACCTCTTCTTAATATCTTCTGCTTCTGTTAGGTCCATACCATTTCTATCCTTTATCGAGCCCATCTTTGCATGAAATGTTCCCTTGGTATCTCCAATTCTCTTGAAGAGATCTCTAGTCTTTCCCATTCTGTTGTTTTCCTCTATCTCTTTGCATTGATTGCTGAAGAAGGCTTTCTTATCTCTTCTTGCTATTCTTTGGAACTCTGCATTCAGATGCTTATATCTTTTCTTTTCTCCTTTGCTTTTCGCCTCTCTTCTTTTCAGTGCTATTTGTAAGGCTTCTCCAGACAGCCATTTTGCTTTTTTGCATTTCTTTTCCATGGGGATGGTCTTGATCCCTGTCTCCTGTACAATGTCACGAACCTCATTCCATAGTTCATCAGGCACTCTATCTATCAGATCTAGGCCCTTAAATCTATTTCTCACTTCCACTGTATAATCATAAGGGATTTGATTTAGGTCATACCTGAATGGTCTAGCGGTTTTCCCTACTTTCTTCAATTTAAGTCCTAATTTGGTAATAAGGAGTTCATGATCTGAGCCACAGTCAGCTCCTGGTCTTGTTTTTGTTGACTGTATAGAGTTTCTCCATCTTTGGCTGCAAAGAATATAATCAATCTGATTTCGGTGTTGACCATCTGGTGATGTCCATGTGTAGAGTCTTCTCTTGTGTTGTTGGAAGAGGGTGTTTGCTATGACAAGTGCATTTTCTTGGTAAAACTCTATTAGTCTTTGCCCTGCTTCATTCTGCATTCCAAGGCCAAATTTGCCTATTACTCCAGGTGTTTCTTAACTTCCTACTTTAGCATTCCAGTCCCCTAGAATGAAAAGGACATCTTTTTTGGGTGTTAGTTCTAAAAGGTCTTGTAGGTCTTCATAAAACTGTTCAACTTCAGCTTCTTCAGCATTACTTGTTGGTGCATAGACTAGGATAACTGTGATATTGAATGGTTTGCCTTTGAGACGAACAGAGATCATCCTGTCATTTTTGAAATTGCATCCAAGTACTGCATTTCAGACTCTTTTGTTGACCATGATGGCTACTCCCTTTCTTCTGAGGGATTCCTGCCCACAGTAGTAGATATAATGGTCATCTGAGTTAAATTCACCCATTCCAGTCCATTTTAGTTTGCTGATTCCTAGAATGTCGACGTTCACGCTTGCCATCTCTTGTTGACCACTTCCAATTTGCCTTGATTCATGGACCTGACATTCCAGGTTCCTGTGCAATATTGCTCTTTACAGCATCGGATCTTGCTTCTATCACCAGTAACATGCACAACTGGGTATTGTTTTTGCTTTGGCTCCATCCCTTCATTCTTTCTGGAGTGATTTCTCCACTGATCTCCGGTAGCATATTGGGCACCTAACGACCTGGGGAGTTCCTCTTTAGGCACATAATGAAGTTTTTATTCAAAGTCAAAATGTAAGAGAGTTGCCTAGGCCAACTGGAATATGAAACCTCTAGCTCCTCATCCACTTTTCAGTCCTTGACCATAGGACTGCTTTCAGATATATATCTCACTCTGTTCTTTTCTTGAAGGATCAGTTGTTGTCGTTGTTCAGTTGCTAAGACATGTCCAAGTCTTTGTGACCCCACGCACTGTAGCTCTGACAGGCTCCTCTGTCCATGGGATTTGCCAGGCAAGAATACAGGACTCGGTTACAATGTAGCAATGTCTTTTGTTAAATGCCAAATGAGTAGATACAGACTTCCTTTATAATTAAACGTCATTGATAGAATAATGTGATGTGAAAGTGGCTCAGCGAAGTCTTTGCAACCCTATAGACTGTAGTCCACCAGGCTCCTCTGTCCATGGAATTCTCCAGGCAAGAATACTGGAGTGGGTTGCCNACAATGTAGCAATGTCTTTTGTTA
The DNA here is from genome assembly GCA_006410675.1 of Oreotragus oreotragus. Taxonomy (NCBI): domain Eukaryota; kingdom Metazoa; phylum Chordata; class Mammalia; order Artiodactyla; family Bovidae; genus Oreotragus; species Oreotragus oreotragus. The sequence continues at coordinate 37,318 of SJYX01015339.1, read as the reverse complement.
AATGCCAAATGAGTAGATACAGACTTCCTTTATAATTAAACGTCATTGATAGAATAATGTGATGTGAAAGTGGCTCAGCGAAGTCTTTGCAACCCTATAGACTGTAGTCCACCAGGCTCCTCTGTCCATGGAATTCTCCAGGCAAGAATACTGGAGTGGGTTGCCATTTCCTCCTCTAGGAGGTCTTCCCAACACCGGGATTGAACCCACATCTCCTACATTGAAGGCAAGTTCTTTACCATCTGAGCAAAGGGAAGCTCTGATAAAATAATAGTTACTGTCAAATATTTAGAGTTCTAGGGCATTCTGACAAAAACTCAGTGCCACATTGGAATATTGTTAAGATGCCAAAGTAAATCAGTTCTTATCAGTAAATATCTTTTGCAATATTAACTAATAGAAGAGCAGAAATATAATATGTCATTAGTTGAACATTTTAATTATAATCTATAGGATATTTCATGAGGAATTTAACATGATTTTTCTTTTCAACAAATTGGCAGTTTTCATCCTCAGAGTTCTTTAGCAAGAATAGTCATGGTTAAATAATGCCAAACACAGAGTTATCCTAAATCACATATTCTTATTCATTTCAAGTTTATCATTATGATTTTCCCTTCAGAAGCAGAATGAACAGAATTAAATCACTAATGGCAAGAGTAAGGGATAAAAGAATCTACATACAAATATGTTTGTTAAATGCAAAGTACATACTAACAATGAGATTTTATTAAAGAGCTGGTTATAAAATATCCATGTAAAATATTATATAACACACTAGAAATTTACCTAGAAAGATCTTTCTTACTAATGAATATAACAATTTAATATGTTTTCTTCAGGTAGAAGTTCTTTGAGGACTTTATTTAAATGTGAAGCACATATTAAAGGAAGTATATGCCATATATGCTAAATGTGAGACAAGTACTTTATTTTAGGAAAAAAATTTGGAAATGATACCAGCAATTGGTGGCATTTACTAATATTATATTAAGTACTAGACACTGGGATGGGGTTTTCTTATGTACTGTATCAATTAATTATCACAAGGTAAAGGTTCTATTTATCTTCCACATTATAAGAGGCATAAACTGCAATTTCAGAGGTGAGGTAACTTTCCTAAAGTCAAAGAGCTTTGAGGTAGGAAAACTGAGACTTAAATAGCTACTGGATTATGAATAATTTGTTTTTCAACTTATTGCTAAACTAAGGTTACTATATTTATTTTTCTTCACAGAAAGAGGCAAGCAAATCATCATCACCAGCATAATCATCCCCGCCCTAGCACTCAGAACAGTAAATTAATGCACAGCCTCATCTGTTGGGCACCTGAAGAACAAGAATACTGTTCCCAGGGCTGATGGCTCACAAGTTACGAAATTAGACCAGATATGGTTTGTAAGGATGCTTATAGCCTTGATTCATCCAACACTTAAGTGTGTCTACAAAACTGACAAATTTCCTTGTAAACTGTCTCTGATATATTAAGCCAAATTTTCAAAGCCTGTGATGAATGATTTTAGTGTCAATTTGATTGGGCCACAAGATACTCAGATCAAAGGTTATGCTGAGTGTGTCTGTAAGGGTTTTGTTTTGTTTTGTTTTGTCTTTAGATGAAATTAACATTTGAATCAGTAGACTAAGTAAAGCAGATTGCTCTCCCCAGTGTGGGTCCCTCTCATTCAGTTAATTGAAGGCATGAATAGAAGGGAAAGTCTTATTGTCTCCAGAATAAGAGCAAACTCATCCCACTTGACTGACTGCTTAGAGCTGCAACACATATTTCTCTTGGACTTTAAACTCAAACTGAGACAGCAGTTCTTCTTGGGTCTCAAATCTGCTTGTTTTGCACTGGAATTAAGCCATCTCAATCCTGGGTCTCCAACTTGTCCACTGCAGATCTTGGGACTTTCTCAGCTTCTACAATTGCCGAAACCATTTTCTTATAATAAATTTCTTTGTATTTGAGTACGTGTATGCATAGATGTCTGTGTTGTGGGGTGGGCGTCTGTTTCTCTGAAGAACTCTAATACAACACCCTTTCCTTTCCTTTATAATCACATTTCTTCAAATCAGAAATATATTTTAATGAAGGTTAAAATACAAGGTTCTCAAATTCTTTTTATTTTAAGTTGGCAGGATTAATCCTCCTTAATTGTTAAGTCATGCCATGAGAGTGATATCTTTCAGAATTGCTGCAGCAAAATAAACAAAGGCTGAGGAACATGCTGTGTTAATCAGTGAGGTCCCTTCAAGCATGATTTTATTCTTAGAATAAATTACTCAATGTGATAGCCTCATCTCTAAAGATCTATGAATTATTGTGTTTTAATTGCATCTGGGTGCTCAAATCCTTCCTTATCATTTTCCCTGTCATTTCACATTACCCTCACCCCATTCCTTTCAGGACCCTACAGGAAAGTTTTAAATCCTCATGACATAGTTTTGGTGTGGGGACCAACAGCATCAGAATCAAATAGGAACTGTTGAACAAAACTCTCTAGAACCAAGATGGAGCTGCTCCTGTCAGGGGCTGCCCACCTCAGCAAACTGAAACTTAAATAACTTTCAGGCCTTTATAGTAGTGTTCCACTTGACCAGAAATGCAGTGTATCCAGCCAGTCCCCAAACACTAAGCCAACTCTGGGCTCTATATTTATTTCCCTGTTCTTTCTTACACTAAACAAAGTTGATTTGTGGTCCCCAGGCAATCAGATATTTTCTATTGTCTCTTTCTTGTTCTTTATTGTTTATCCTATAAAAGCTTTCTGCCTTATGCCCTGTTTTGCCATTCTCCCAAAGGACAATCTGTTTCATAAAGTGTTACAGATTGTTTGTATCACCTAAAATGTCTTCTTTAATTATTTTTAACAGAGCTTATTAAACATGCAGTATCTTAGGTCCCACTCAAGATTTATCAATCAGAATCTGGATTATAACAAGGTCTGTAAGTGACTTACTCACATATTAATATTTGAAAAGAATTGTTCTAGCCTCACTCACGGGGAAGGCAATGGCACCCCACCCCAGTACTCTTGCCGGGAAAATCCAATGGATGGAGTAGCCTGGTGGGCTGCAGTCCATGGGGTCGCTAACAGTTGGACAGACTGAGTGACTTCACTTTCACTTTTCTCTTTCATGCACTGGAGAAGGAAATGGCAACCCACTCCAGTATTCTTGCCTGGAGAATCCCAGGGATGGGGGAGCCTGGTGGGATGCCGTCTATGGGGTCACACAGAGTCGGACACGACTGAAGTGACTTAGCAGCAGCAGCAGCCTCACTCAAACCTGCTATGCTTGAGTGGAGGGAATAAAAAGATTTATTGGCACTAACTAATATTTAGGAACTTCCCTGGTAGTCCAGTGGCTAAGGTTCCGTATACAGTGGAAGTGAGAAATAGATTTAAGGGCCTAGATCTGATACATAAAGTGCCTGATGAACTATGGAATGAGGTCCGTGACATTGTATAGGAGACAGGAATCAAGACCATCCCCATGGAAAAGAAAGGCAAAAAAGGAAAATGGCTGTCTGGGAAGCCCTTACAAATAGCTGTGAAAAGAAGACAGGCGAAAAGCAAAGGAGAAAAGGAAAGATAAGCATCTGAATGCAGAATTCCAGAGAATAGCAAGAAGAGATAAGAAAGCCTTC
>SJYX01015339.1:17070-33126 GCA_006410675.1 Oreotragus oreotragus | reverse complement strand
TCACATGCTAGTAAAGTAATGCTCAAAATTCTCCAAGCCAGGCTTCAACAATACGTGAACCGTGAACTTCCTGATGTTCAAGCTGGTTTTAGAAAAGTCAGAGGAACCAGAGATCAAATTGCCAACATCTGCTGGATCATGGAAAAAGCAAGAGAGTTCCAGAAAAACATCTATTTCTGCTTTATTGACTATGCCAAAGCCTTTGACTGTGTGGATCACAATAAACTGTGGAAAATGCTGAAAGAGATAGGAGTACCAGACCACCTAACCTGCCTCTTGAGAAATCTGTATGCAGGTCAGGAAGCAGCAGTTAGAACCGGACATGGAACAACAGACTGGTTCCAAATAGGAAACGGAGTACAAGACTGTATATTGTCACCCTGCTTATTTAACTTATATGCAGAGTACATCATGAGAAACACTGGAATGGAAGAAACACAAGCTGGAATCAAGATTTCCGGGAGAAATATCAATAACCTCAGATATGCAGATGACACCACCCTTATGGCAGAAAGTGAAGAGGAACTAAAAAGCCTCTTGATGAAAGTGAAAGTGGAGAGTGAAAAACTTGGCCTAAAGCTCAAAATTCAGGAAACAAAGATCATGGCATCCCGTCCCATCACTTCATGGGAAACAGATGGGGAAACAGTGGAAACAGTGTCAGACTTTATTTTGGGGGGCTCCAAAATCACTGCAGATGGTGATTGCAGCCATGAAATTAAAAGACACTTACTCCTTGGAAGGAAAGTTATGACCAACCTAGATAGTATATTCAAAAGCAGAGACATTACTTTGCTGACTAAGATCCATCTAGTCAAAGCTACGGTTTTTCCTGTCATCATGCATGGATGTGAGAGGTGGACTGTGACGAAAGCTGAGCACCGAAGAATTGATGATTTTGAACTATGCTGTTGAAGAAGACTCTTGAGAGTCCCTTAGACTGCAAGGAGATCCAAACAGTCCATTTTGAAGGAGATCAGCCCTGGGATTTCTTTAGAAGGAATGATGCTAAGCTGAAACTCCAATACTTTGGCCACCTCATGCAAAGAGTTGACTCATTGGAAAAGACTCTGATGCTGGGAGGGATTGGGGGCAGGAGGAGAAGGGGACGACAGAGGATGACATGGCTGGATGGCATCACGGACTCGATGGACGTGAGTCTGAGTGAACTCTGGGAGTTGGTGATGGACAGGGAGGCCTGGCATGCTGCAATTCATGGGGTCGCAAAGAGTCAGACATGACTGAGCAACTGAACTGAACTGAATTAATATTTGCATTTTTATATTTTATAGAGCCTTTTTAAACCATGAACTCTGAAGCCAACCCAGTTTTCATATCCCAGTTTTGCCTCTTTGATGGCTGTCTTTTTGAGATCTTGTTTCCTCTTCTGTTAAGTAGGAATCATAGTAGGACCTAGTTTATAGTATTTATTTCTTTTAAACTGATTAATACTCTTAAAATTTAGGAGAGTGTCTAATTTATGTATTATGTATTTACTATTATTTCATAAATATTCTTTATCTCACATAACTATGCACTGTTGGTATCAAACTTAAATTATGTAAGCCTCTTCTTATTAGAGAATATCTCTATCATTCAAATAATTTTCAATATCTTTTTTTTGAACCTTTGCTTCACTCCCTTGGTTTTCTTCTTTTTCTCCTCTTCTCCCTTCCTTTTCCCTCTTTTTCCTTTCTTCCTATCATCATTTTGCAAAGCTTAGTGCCAGTTTGCCCCGCCTCCCCTCCTGTTTACAAACAAACATCCTTTCAAGTGTAAACCTCAGGGATACTTTAAAAGAAGTGTGCAAACATTTGCCTCTGATCTGTAATTCTGTTGTCAACCAAAGCTAGAGGCATGAGTGCTTCAACATTCCAAAAGGAAAAAAAAAAAAAAATACATGGGTTGAATTTATTATTTCTTTTATGATAGGCCCTTTCCCTTGAAGAACCTTTGGAGAGATAGAACAAAAGCAGTAATGACCCAGGTTTTGTGTAGTCTCTCTTTATACACTCCTACTAGCCTTGTGGTCAAGAACAAATTTCCTAATCTCTTTGAACATTAGTTTATTCATCTGTAGACTCTTATACAGTTATTGTAAATATTCTAAGAGACAATACATGTAAAGTACTCAATGCAGTTCCTTAGACAGTAAATGTTTTGAAAGGTTAGCTTTCATCATCACCATCTTTATTATTATAAAGAGTGCTTATCAATTATGCAGTCAGAGATAAATTGCTCTTGAAAGTACAAAGTCCAAATAAACAGCACTGACTGACCTTAAACTGATCTTGGAACTATTTAGATTTCCTCTGTGTTTTCCTCCTAAATTTTGGTACTCTCCTGACTCTTTCACTTAGAACTGTGCTTCTGGCACATTTGAGAGTTTTCCACCTCCTTTTCTGTCTCCTTTTAGTCTTCTCTCTTGCTATGTGTAACTTTCTCCTCTCATTGTAATTCTTTCTTCTCTTTAATCTGTTCTTCCTTCTCTCCACTCCATTCAACGCTTTTAGTCATTTTTGTATTTCAAGGAAACTAGGATTTATTCATTCACATATTTTTCTAGGAAAAAAGATAATTTTACAGGTGGCTTTGGGTCATTGAATAATTTTGTATTCTCATTTATATGTGTTATCTCTGCACTATCATATAATTTTGATATTTTTTAGTAACTTCCAAATGCTCATTAGGCAATTAATTTCCAGTCAAATGTGTCATTCATCACACCAGTGTTTAGAAGTTTCCATTGGTTCTTCAATTAGTACAAGTCATTTCTCTCAGTGCTAATGTGATTTAAATTTTATTTTACCCTTTCTGTATGATAACATAATGTAGGAGAGGTTAAATAAATATATTTTGAGTACATTTAGTAATCTCTCCAGTAAGTAATTTTAATTTTTGTCTTATATATATTTTCTAGCCATTTAGGTTTTTTAAAGTACTTATGCTAATAATATCAATAACCTCAGATATGCAGATGACACCACACTTATGGCAGAGAGCAAAGAAGAACTAAAGAGCCTCTTGATGAAAGTGAAAGAGGAGAGTGAAAAAGTTGGCTTAAAACTCAACATTCAGAAAACATCCAGAAAACTAAGATAATGGCATGTGGTCCCATCACTTCATGGCAAATAGATGGGGAAACAGTGGAAACAGTGACAGACTTTATTTGGGAGGGGGTTCCAAAATCACTGCAAATGATGATCACGAAATCACTGTAGCCATGAAATTAAAAGACGCTTGCTCCTTGGAGAATAGTTATGACTAATCTAGACAACATGTTAAAAAGCAGAGACATTACTTTGCTGATAAAGGTCTGTCTAGTCAAAGCTATGGTTTTTCCAGTAGTCATGTATGGATGTGAGAGTTGGATTATTAAGAAAGGTGAGAGCTAAAAAATTGACACTTTTGAACTGTGGTGTTGGAGAAGACTCTTGAGAGTCCCTTGGACTGCAAGCAGATCCCATCAGTCAATCCTAAAGGAAATCAGTCCTGAGTATTCATTGGAAGTATTGATGCTGAGGTTGAAACTCCAATATTTTGTTCACCTGATGTGAAGAACTCATCTGAAAAAATCCTGATGCTAGGAAAGTTTGAAGGTGGGAGGAGAAAATGACAACAGAGGATGAGATGGTTGGATGGCATCACTGATTCATGAGTCTGAGTAAACTCCAGGAGTTGGTGATGGACAGGGAGGCCTGGCCTGCTGCAGTCCATGGGGTCCCAAAGTGTCGGACACAACTGAGCAACTGAACTGAACTGAACTATGTTAGTATAATCATTCTCAGTTGTGTTCAAGAAAATCTGGTCTTATCACTATGTAGATCAAATTCCTTTTTTTTCTTTTCCACTATGTAGTATAAACTCTTTTCTAGATCTAGAGTTAGAGTTAAGTAAATGACAGATGAAGAGTCTATTTAAATACCCAATTTTATCCTTTTAGCAATTTATTTTTGTATTTTAATAATTATGGTGAAAATAAGTATTATTTCATGTTACTATAAAAATAAAATATATGAGATGAATTTCTTTTAAATAGAAATTTTAAAAGTCATCTTCAATTTTATTAATTCTTTATGAAAAGAAAGACTGTCATTTTCACAATTTATTTTTTGTTGCTAACAATTTCTTTGGAAATCCCAAAATTAAACCCAAATGTCCTCCAGGGCAGAATAATTTGAGCTAAGTAGTATTGACATATAGCAAAACATGCACAACAATACAAAGGAAGACTTATCCTTGGATTTTCCAAATATCTGTGTAGAAGTTCTTCCTTAAGCAATGAAATGTTTCTATGCATTTTTAGAACAAATAGAAGATTCAAATGGGAAGAAATTTATTTTTTTGCTATGTTGATTTTGGTCTCTTGAATGGCCTCTCATGTCATTTCTCAGATGTAGCTGAAATCAAGGGTAGTCAGTCGACTTAATGAGTCATTGCCTTATTCATAGGAAACCATAATTTAATACTACCTCATATTTGTGTAACAATTTCTTTAAAGTATTATAACAATAGTATTTAAAATAAATTTAGAAATTTCTCTATTGAAAGTTGTCTAGAATATCTAGAAACAATTATTACCTTGCAACTATCCTGTTTCTACTCTTGCTATTCTCCTGGACATATCACTTCTCAGGTAACTCTGCTGTATAATCATGCAGAAACCATCTGCCAAAAGTCTTGGTTATTTTTCTTTCGGCTCTCTTTCTGAAGCAAAATGTCATGGTAAGTATAGAGGCCCCAACTTAGCAACACTTCCCGTAAATAAAGGAAATTGTGTCTCATCCCAAGTGCTTCAGAGCTCCTGTGAAGGCAGTGGAAAATCTACAGAGGAAATCTTTTGAAAATGGAATCATTAGCAGCCTTGGGTGGAGCCCTGAAATAACGCCTTACCTTTCTATATTGATTCCTCAGTGGAGGAACCTAAGGTCAGATGTCAAGTGGAATATTATAAAATGCTGCCCGTAGAAATACATTAGGTCTTCCATGTCATAATTAATTATTTAAATATATGTAGTCCTCTGCCTTGTGTCTCCATGCCCTAATTACACAAACTGGCAACAACAACTGGTTACAAAATTTATTCTTTCTTAAATTCATTTTTAATTGATGTATAGTTCAATTATAATGTTTTGTGAATTAATGCTTTACAGCAAAGTGACTCAGTTACACATTCTTTTCCATCATGTATGATCTCAGCATGTTGACTATAGTTCCCTGTGCTATACTGTCGGACCTTGTTTATCTGTTCCTTACATACCAGTTTGCATCTGCTAGTCCCAAATCCCAACCCTACTTTCCCTTGGCAACCACCAGCCTGTTCTCTATGTCTCTGATTCTATTTCTGTTTCATTGATAGGTTCATTCATGTCATATTTTAGATTCCACATTTAAGTGATATCATATGGCATTTGTTTTTCTCTTTCTGACTTATTTCACTTACTATGATAATCTCTAGTTGCATCTACAAAATTTATTCTTGCATAACATATTTAAGTGACTCATTTCTCCATTTGTAGCCATGTTTCCCAAAGAAGAAAATAAAAGCAGGCAAATTTATGTATTTCATTACTAATGTGATTGAACAAATAAATATAGTCTTGACAAACTAATAATAAGAGATAACATAGACATTTCAAACTAAATTTAAAATACCTGGTTTCCCCTAAATTTCCAATTGTATAAATTTCTACCTATGTTATACAATATTTTAACTGTTTAATAGAGGTGAATATTCTATATAGCATCTCTATTTTTACATATACCATTTATGTCACGCTTAAGGATTTCATCACAGTTGCATTTATATAAATGAGATTTTATATATAGCTCAAGACCATTTGTTAGAAAAATATACACATCTAATTCTATGTATTACAGTTGCCAAAGGAATACTGAATATAAAAAATTTGGACCACCCGAAACTTAAAGTTCCTAGGGTAATTAGTTAAAAGAGAAAATTTTCTTATATCAAATTGAAAAAGGCAGTAGTAAGCCTTCAAGCAAATGTGGGGTGGGGGTCATTTTATGGGAAAAAAAAGTTTCTTCTTCATGTTACTGAAATCTATAATCTAATGAGATAGAAACAAGCCATGATAATGCAGCTTTCTCTAAGACACAAGGCTTGTTCTTTGCCACCAAACTCTTAATTGTAATAGGTTAAGTTCACAGTCTAGATATTGACTATGGCAATACTTGAAGAGATTCTGTTACTCAGAATATTTGAAAACAACAAAAGGATTTGTTGAGATCATAGCCAATTCTATGAAAAAAATTGTCCACAGATACAGATGTAGTTTAAAATCTATAATAATGTTCTAAACTATACAATGATAACTTGGATTTCATGATCAATTCTCTCTCTTCACTAAACCTAAAGTAGCAGCATTTGGTACAATTGTTCATTCCTTTCTCCTTGGACTGTGTTGTTGGACCCTAAGACACCACAGTCTTTTAGTTGTCCACATAGTTTACGGGTTTCTCCCCAATCCATTTTGTAGATTTTTCCTCGTTTCTCTAACCTGTAAGTTGCAAAGGGCTTCTCATCCTCTACACTTTCTTATCTACTTTCATTCCCTCAGTTCAGTTCAGTTGCTCAGTTGTGTCTGGCTCTTTGCAACCCCATAGACTGCAGCACGCCAGGCCTTCCTGTCCATCACCAACTCCCAGAGTTTACTCAAACTCATGCCCATTGAATCAGTGATGTCATCCAACCATCTCATCCTCTGTCATCCCCTTCTCCTCCCACCTTCACTCTTTCCAAGCATCAGGGTGTTTTCAAATGAGTCAGTTCTTTGCATCAGGTGGACAAAATATTGGAGTTTCAGCCTTAGCATCAGTACTTCCAATGAATATTCAGGATTGATTTCCTTCAGGATGGACTGATTGGATCTCCTTGCAGTCCAAGGGACTCTCAACAGTCTTCTCCAACACCACAGTTCAAAAGCATCAATTCTTCAGCGCTCAGCTTTCTTCACAGTCCAACTCTCACATCCATATATGACTACTAGAAAAAATCATAGCTTTGACTAGATGGACCTTTATCAGCAAAGTAATGTCTCTGCTTTTTAATCTGCTGTCTAGGTTGGTCATAACTTTTCTTCCAAGGAGCAAGTGTCTTTCAATTTCATGGCTGCAGTCACCATCTGAAGTGATTTTGGAGCCCCCCAAAGTAAAGTCTGTCACTGTTTCCATTGTTTCCCCATCTATTTGCCATGAAGTGATGGGACCAGATGCCATGATCTTAGTTTTCTGAACGTTGAGTTTTAAACCAACTTTTCACTCTCCTTTTTCACTTTCATCAAGAGGCTCTTTAGTTCTTCTTCACTTTCTGCCATAAGGGTGATGTCATCTGCTTTCACTCCATAGGTAATCTTTTTTGGTCATATGGATTTAAATACCAGCTATACTCTAGCAGTTATCACATGTATACATCTGGTCCAGATGATGACTCTGAAGTTGACTCCCACATTCAGATGCCCACTTGACACCTTCACTTACATGTTTAATAGGCACAACAAACTGAAATTGAACAAATTGAAATCCTAAGCTATCCTTAAAAGCTTTTGTTTCTACCATCTTCTCCATGTAAAATATGGCAGCCTCTATCTTTCAGTTGCTTAAGCCATTAGAGATTGTGGTAATTCTTGACTTCTCCGTTTCCCTTTCACTTATATTTAATTCATCAGTAAATCCTGTCTGCTTTACCTTAAAACAAACAAACAAACAAAAAAACCTAGGATCCAACCATTTTTCACATCTCTGACTTGGATTATTTTAATAATTTTATAATAGCCTCCATAAATTTCCTTTGCCCTTACAATTTATCCAACAAAAGCATGTCAGTTCATGCCACTTCCTGCTCAATATCCTCTAGGGTTTCTGAACTTTTTGAGTCTATCTGAAATGTCCTAAATTTTATTTTCCAGATTTCACTGTCATGGAGTCACATTTTTAAATTAATGCTTCAAAGGTATTTTTGATATCTAATCAACTTCTTTCACAAAATGGAGCATTTTACTTTGTTGAAGAACAGTGTCTGATACATAGATCTCTTTTTATAAATCAAGTTTCTTTTGTTGTTTTGTATAAATGTTTTTATCATATAAGGGTGGAATTAGGGATATGATTTGGAGAAGACAATGGCACCCCACTCCAGTACTCCTGCCTGGAAACTCCCATGGACGGGGGAGCCTGGTAGGCTGCAGTCCACAGGGTCGCTGAGGGTCGGCCACGACTGAGTGACTTCACTTTTGCTTTTCACTTTCATGCGTTGGAGAAGGAAATGGCAACCCACTTTAGTGTTCTTGCCTGGAGAATCCCAGGGACGGGGGAGCCTGATGGGCTGCCATCTATGGGGTCGCACAGAGTCGGACACTGAAGTGACTTAGCAGCAGGGATATGATTTTGAATCCTTGCATAGCCAAGGTACATTAATTTTTTACATTTATTGTGAAAGCATGTTGGTCTGCTTTGTAGAGTCAAAAAGTAGTTGTAAGAGGAGACAAATGAAACATAGATAAGCACATTCTGAAACCACTGAATATTTTATATTCCAGAGGTTTCATGTCTAACAGATTTTTTGTCTAGTAAGAAATAGTTATGTTGGCTAGATAAAGATGTACAGAGGATGCCACCTCTGTGCCTTTAAAGGTACAGTGTTGGGCCAGAAATCAAATTACTGTTGACTCTCATGACCAACAAGGTAAGTGGTTATTTGTGAGACAAAAATATCCACTTCTTCTCTGTGAGGAGAAACATCAATATATATTCTAGATTTACTAGCAATCCTCAATTCAGATGTTGAAACTTTGACATATGGCCAAGACATCACACAGATTAAAGGGCATTACAGAACGTTCAAATCGACACAAGAATGTCTGAAAAGCTGTCTTCATTTACTGTACCTGAATGAGGTTTTAGGCACCTAGAGTTCCAAGGGGCACTATAATTCATACAAAGATATCATAGAAGGAGCAAGCATGAGAAAATGTCACTTTCACCCTGAATTAGGTCAATAGTGAAAAAGATTCAACAGGAGGAGAGGAATTAATTTAAAAATGCTCAGTGCAATAAATTCTCTAGCCTCTGGCCCTGAAAGCAAATAGACACATATGATAATTATGCAGGGCATAATTCAAGTTTACTATGTAGAAAATTCCTTTGGTTTCTAATATTGAAAAGCCTTCCACAGCCAAGGTGCACAGTCTGGATTCTAAGTATCCAGGGTATATCTGGACTTGAATAGCTTCTCTCATTTTCTAGTATGATAGTGCTTGTCACAAAAAGCAGAAGCTAGGCATATGAGCATCTCAGAGTATATGGAGTTCACTGTTTTGTTTTTCCTGAGATGGGACAGATGGACCAGTGGGACGTGTAAATAATGTGCAGTGAAACGTGGCAACTACCTGAAATGTGTGTTCCATTTTTATTTCCTGGATCCTATTTTGTAAGTTACAGACTTCAAACTCCAAGTATTCATAATGAGCCTCAACTGGTCTGCCCAACTGCCTCAAAAAAATATCTTGTGAATATAAGAAGAAATGGATGACTGTCTGGATGGATGGATGTATCAATGAATAGATGAATGAATGAAAGACATATCTGTCCTTAGTGTCCTCCCCACCTGTGAGAAAGGTGGAGTCAGTAAATAAAATAAATGTGATACGTGGTACCTTGGAGGTAATTCAAAAGTAGAATAGTGCCACAAGGAATAAAGATTTACTCTTTGTAGGAAAGTCAGTGAAGAAAGTTTTTATGGAGGTGGAGAGAGGGAGTGATGTTTGGATTATTAGTCAACGTTGTTCAAAAATGTTTTAGCTTATTTACCATTCCCCTCAAAAAACATTATTTCACTGTGCTTCACCAATACTTTATTTGAACACATCTAAAGCCGTCATTATTTTACTAAAATTATTCCTAACTGACATTGTTTCTTCACTTATTCTTCATATTTAAAAAGGCCAAACATTCCTGGTTATTACGGCTGTCTCAAGTCACTGAAAGCTGTCCTTACTGAATACCAATAAAATGAGTGATGTTCAAAATTATTCCTTTTGAAAAATTAACATGCCTTTATGGAATGGATTTATGTGTCAATTTACATTTCCAATAATGCATTTAACCTCTATGACTGAATATTGAGTTTAAGACTTTAGATACAGTTTACCTGAGATGTAGGAAATTTTTACTTTTATCATTGTAATTGTGTTTAAGTATAAACAGAAAATTAATTGGCATCCTGCCATATGCACAATAGTATTCCAGAAAAGACAGTATGTCCTAGAATTGCTTGACTTCTGAATGCAGAGAATGGGTAGTCTATCTCTTGAGAAGCATAGCCCCTCACTTCAGCTAGAGGAAGGCAAAATAATTCCTATAAATCAGAGCTGTGAAAAATTACATGGGAAATAGATGGGGAAACAGTGGAAACAGTGTCAGACTTTATTCTGGGGAGCTCCAAAATCACTGNATTAGTCAACGTTGTTCACAAATGTTTTAGCTTATTTACCATTCCCCTCAAAAAACATTATTTCACTGTGCTTCACCAATACTTTATTTGAACACATCTAAAGCCGTCATTATTTTACTAAAATTATTCCTAAGTGACATTGTTTCTTCACTTATTCTTCATATTTAAAAAGGCCAAACATTCCTGGTTATTACGGCTGTCTCAAGTCACTGAAAGCTGTCCTTACTGAATACCAATAAAATGAGTGATGTTCAAAATTATTCCTTTTGAAAAATTAACATGCCTTTATGGAATGGATTTATGTGTCAATTTACATTTCCAATAATGCATTTAACCTCTATGACTGAATATTGAGTTTAAGACTTTAGATACAGTTTACCTGAGATGTAGGAAATTTTTACTTTTATCATTGTAATTGTGTTTAAGTATAAACAGAAAATTAATTGGCATCCTGCCATATGCACAATAGTATTCCAGAAAAGACAGTATGTCCTAGAATTGCTTGACTTCTGAATGCAGAGAATGGGTAGTCTATCTCTTGAGAAGCATAGCCCCTCACTTCAGCTAGAGGAAGGCAAAATAATTCCTATAAATCAGAGCTGTGAAAAATTACATGGGAAATAGATGGGGAAACAGTGGAAACAGTGTCAGACTTTATTCTGGGGAGCTCCAAAATCACTGCAGATGGTTACTGCAGCCATGAAATTAAAAGACACTTACTCCTTGGAAGAAAAGTTATGACCAACCTAGATAGCATATTAAAAAGCAGAGATATTACTTTGCCAACAAAGGTCCGTCTAGTCAGGGCTATGGTTTTTCAGTGGTCATGTATGGATGTGAGAGTTGGACTGTGAAGAAAGCTGAGTGCCAAAGAATTGATGCTTTTGAACTGTGGTGTTGGAGAAGACTCTTGAGAGTCCCTTGGACTGCAAGGAGATCCAACCAGTTCATCCTAAAGGAGATCAGTCCTGGTTATTCATTGGAAGGACTGAGGCTAAAGCTGAAACTCCAGTACTTTGGCCACCTCATGAGAAGAGTTGACTCATTGGAAAAGACCCTGATGCTGGGAAAGATTGAGGGCAGGAGGAGAAGGGGATGACAGAGGATGAGATGGCTGGATGGCATCACCGACTCGATGGACATGAGTTTGAGTGAACTCTGGGAGTTGGTGATGGATGGGAAGGCCAGGTGTGCTGCAATTCATGGGGTCGCAAAGAGTCGGACAGAACTGAGCGACTGAACTGAACTGAGCTGAACTGAAGACTCATAGTCAGAGGATCATTAAGGGAAACTTTTCCAGTCTAGAAAGAAAGAAATACAAGCAGTGAGAAGGTTAAAAAGTGGAAGACCCACAGTTACAGATAATGGGAGACCTCATCTATTCTGGTTCTTCCCTGGTGGCTCAGATGGTAAAGAATCTGCCTGCAAGGCAAGAGACCCAGGTTTGATCCCTACAGGAAAAAATGGCAACCCAGTCCAGTATTCTTACCTGGAGAATCCCATGGAAAGAGGAGCCTGGTGGGCTATAGTCCATGGGGTTGCAGAGTGGGACATGACTAAGCAAATAACACTTTCACACTTTCATCTACTCTGGGCTTTGCAAATGCCTAGCTAAAAAGCTGCTAGCTATTGGACATGCTTCTTCACTTTTCTGAGCTTTGGCACTAGAGTAAAATTGGACAATAATCTGTAGAAGCTTGTGTCTATCTATAATTCCATGATTTCACAATATGCAAATATACAATTTACACAATTTTACACAAAATATACAATTTTCACAATATACAATATACTTAGCAGCTATTTTATTCAACCTTTAAGAAATACAGCAGGATATCTTCAATATTAAATGTACTGGGAGAAGCCAGAGTTAGATTTTCAATATACCTAAGATGTTGTTCAAAAATAAGATCACAGATCTAAAGATAAATTGTCTATTATATATCAAATTTGGATTTTTGATTTGTAAAATTGGATTTTTTGCTATGCCTAAGAATCTAGAATACTTGCATTTAACAATCAAAACAGTGTGTCCCCAGGTCATATGGGAAGCACACAGATCATTGGAAAATATCCATTTCCTTTTCTTTGTTCTTTTCTAAACTCATAATCAAAATATTTACATGAAACTAATAAATATTTATGGACCTTTATTTGGTTGAGGACTGTTATTATACTTTATTTTCAGCTTTATATGGATGACCACATTTTATTCTCATAATATTTTGAAAATTAGTACTATTATTTTCATTATTATTCTTATTTTACAGAGGAGGAAAATGAAGCATAAATAGGTTGAAAATCTTGCCTACAGTCATATAGAAAGGAAACAGCAGAATCAGAATTTGAACCAATACAATTAGATTACATATATAGTTCCACCCTTTTAACAAAAGGTTTCCCCAGCTAGTGATTTTCTTTTTTGTCATTTACTACTTTTTTTATATTCCTAGTAGACTATTTGTTACTATCTGCCTTGCATATTTTAAATTATGAATGTATCTGTTCCTGCTACAATAGTTCCAATAGCAGCCAGGGCTTGTATTTTATATATTTGTAAGCCTGGCCTTATAAATCTTATAAAAGTTTGGGATTTCCCAAACTTTTAGCATGGCATCCTGTTTACATCTTGTGTATCTTTTTCATATTTGTTCAGTAGTTTAATGACCTTCCTGATTTTATAAAATCTCGATTCAGTCATTCCTCCAGTATACATTGTGATTGGTGCCTCTGACGTAAGCCTTCTGTGTATTCTTGTCACGGAAAGCCTGTAAATACATTGCCTAGACCACTTGCCAGATATGACTGCCTATCAGTCACTTGTCTACAGAGGCACTGACAGAAGACTGAAGGGAAGGAAGAAGTCAGAAGCCGTTTTTCCAGCTCCGGCAGTGCTACTAGCAGTGGCTATGGTGGAAGCAGAAACAGCAATAGCAGGCAAATACAGTATGTATTCCAGGCTCCCTCACAGACTGTACAGCTCCAGGAACAACAGTCTCTTTAGCATAGAAATCATGAGCTATGGATAATAAAGTTTTCCCTGTTGCTTCTCCAGCTTCATGGAATAATAAACTATTATAAACTATTATAAACATTATAATATATTATAAACATATCCCAATGTTCCTAATTTTCACCTCTTTTTGTTTATCTTTCAAAATTCTAACATCTTAGTAGCCAATTTCTAGTATTAAGTTACTTCTGTTTTCATTGTTCTTATCGGATACTAACTTGATACACTTCCCAAAGTATACTCATTGTTCTCTCTGACTAAATTTGAGAAAACTCTAATATTCCTGATTTCATTTAGGGAAAATATGCCAATCTAAAACCTCCTCTTACATTAGGGTACTCTATAGACTCTTACGAGTCCCTTGGACTGCAAGGAGATCCAACCAGCCCACCCTAAAGGAGACCAGTCCTGGGTGTTCATTGGAAGGACTGTAGCTGAGGCTGAAACTCCGATACTTTGGCCACCTCATGCAAAGAGTTGACTCATTGGAAAAAACCCTGATGCTGGGAGGGATTTGGGGCAGGTCATTAGGGTACTCTATAGACTCTTACGAGTCCCTTGGACTGCAAGGAGATCCAACCAGCCCACCCTAAAGGAGACCAGTCCTGGGTGTTCATTGGAAGGACTGTAGCTGAGGCTGAAACTCCGATACTTTGGCCACCTCATGCAAAGAGTTGACTCATTGGAAAAAACCCTGATGCTGGGAGGGATTTGGGGCAGGAGACGGTGACGACAGAGGATGAGATAGCTGGATGGCATCACCGACTCAATGGACATGAGTTTGGGTGAACTCTGGGAGTTGGTGATAGACAGGGAGGCCTGGCATGCTGCAATTCATGGGGTCGCAAAGAGTCGGACATGACTGAGCGACTGAACTGAACTGAACTGATAAATGACTAAACTCTGCTACTATGTGTGTGTGTGTGTGTGTGTGTGTGTGTGTCTATTTGGCTGTACTGGGTCATAGCTGTGGCATGCAGAATCTTTAATTGCAGTACATGAACTTTTAGCTGTGATGTGTGGAATCTAGTTCCCTGATGAGGGATCGAATGCAAGCCCTCTGCATTGGGAATATGGGTCTTAGCCACTGGCTGCTAAGTCGCCTCAGTCGTGTCTGACTCTGTGCGACCCCAGAGACGGCAGCCCACCAGACTCCCCTGTCCCTGGGATTCTCCAGGCAAGAACACTGGAGTGGGTTGCCATTTCCTTCTCCAATGCATGAAAGTGAAAGAAGTCACTCAGTCGTGTCTGACCCTCAGCGACCCCATGGACTGCAGCCTTCCAGGCTCCTTCATCCATGGGATTTTCCAGGCAAGAGTACTGGAGTGGGGTGCTATTGCCTTCTCCGCTTAAAGCTCAAAGTGTTACTTCTTCTTGACATTATACCCAAATACAGAGTCTTTGTCACAGTATGTTATTCTGTATATTAGCCACAGAATATGACGAGTTGAGATGAAATTCAGCTATCTATGCATTAGATACATGCATTCATTTATTCACTCATCAACAAATGTTTATCACACTCCTATTAGATAACACACACTCTTCAAGACTCCAGGTATAAACTGATGAGCAAGACAGCCAAATAGTTGTTTTTGTGGATTGACCTTCTGTTTTATTGGAGGCAGATAACAAATTTATAAACAAAATCTTTGATAAAATAATATGTAGTCCATATATATAATATCAGATAATTATATAGAATGATGCTTTATCAGGGTGAACAGAATACAACCTCTGCTATGTGAAAATGGCATTTCATTTCTTTGGTCATTCTCCCCGAGACTAATAGCCATAGTCTAATTATGAGAAAAACATCAGATAAACTCAAGTTGAGAGACATTCTGCAAAATTCCTAACCAGCACTCCTCAAAACTGCAAGTTTATCAAAAAACTAAGAAATTCACAGTCTAGAAGATTTCAACTCTTATCACAGTTACTCCCTCAACATTATAAGGATAAAATTACTACTTAAATAAGTTATTAATGTATTCATTCTTTTTTATAGATGTTATGTGCTGGACCAAACAAAAATGAATTGAATCAATTCTAAGACAATGTTTAACAATCAATCAAATGCTTTCAACATTTAAGTCCCTTGACTAGACACACAGTTTCAAGAAGTGAATTCAATATCTGCAATTACTGCTTAATCCCAAAAGACCATTCTCTTTTATCAATTAAACTGATTACATTTGAATGTTCAGTTTCTTCTAGTACACTATTTTACTCATTATATCCAAGTAATACGTTGTAGATATAAGAACCATTAAATAACTTTCTTAAAATAAACCTGTGAAATGCTGTGACAGTGCTGCACTCAATATGCCAGCACATTTGGAAAACTCAGCAGTGGCCACAGGACTAGAAAAGATCAGTTTTCATTCCAATCCCAAAGAAAGGCAATGCCAAAAAATGCTCAAACTACTGCACAATTGCACTCATCTCACACACTAGTAAAATGCTCAAAATTCTCCAAGCCAGGCTTCAGCAATACGTGAACCGTGAACTTCCAGATGTTCAAGCTGGTTTTAGAAAAGGCAGAGGAACCAGAGATCAAATGGCCAACATC
>SJYX01015338.1:573922-606469 GCA_006410675.1 Oreotragus oreotragus | reverse complement strand
AGGGAGAGGGAGAGGGTGGGATGATTTGGGAGAATAGCATTGAAATATGTATACTATCATGTAAGAAACGAATCGCCAGTCTATGTTCGATGCAGGATGCAGGATGCTTGGGGCTGGTGCATGGGGATGATCCGGAGGGATGATGTGGGGTGGGAGGTGGGAGGGGGGTTCATGTTTGGGAGTTCATGTACACCCGTGGCAGATTCATGTCAATGTATGCCAAATCCAACACAGTACTGTAAAGTAAAATAAAGTAAAAATAAATAAATAAATAACTTTAAAAAAAAAAAAAAAAAAGCTTTTCCTCAGCAAAGGAAACAATAAAAGAAAAAGACAAGCCACAGATTGAGAAAATATTTGCAAACAATGCAACCAATAAGGGATTGGTTTCCAAAATTTACAAACAGCTTAAGACACCTAACAGCATCAAAATAAACAATCCACTCAAAAAATGGGCAAAAGACCTGAAAAGACATTTCTCCAAAGATAAACAGATAAGCAATAGGCACAAGAAAAGATGCCAACATGGCTAGTTATTAGATAAATGCAAATCAAAACTACAATGAGAGATCACCCCACACCAGTCAGAATGGTTAAATACAAAAAACCCACACACAACAAACGCTGCAGAGGGTGTAGTGAGAGGAACCTTCCTACACTGCTGGTGGGAATGCTAACTGGTACAGCCACTATAGAGAACAGTATGGAAGTTCCATTAAAAAAACTAAGAATAGAGCTACCATATGACCCTGCAATCCCACTTTTGGGCATGTATCTGGAGAAAAACGTAATTCGAAAGGTTATATGCACCCCAATGTTCTTTACAGCCCTGTTTACAGTGGCCAAGACATAGAAACAACCTAAATGTCCATCAACAGGGGAATGGATAAAGATGTGGTACATACATACAATGGAATGTGTGTGTGTTCACGCTAAGTAGCTTCAGTTAAGATGGACTCTTTGTGACCCTATGGATTGTAGCCCGCCAGGCTCCTCTATTTATGGGATTCTCCAGGCAAGTATACTGGAGTACATTGCCAGGCCCTGCTTCAGTGGATCTTCCCAACCCAGGGGTTGAACCAGGGATCTTACATCTCCTGCATTGGCAGGTGGGTTCTTAACCACTAGCGGCTAATTCACTCCGTGTGACACTCTCTAGGTCCCTTCATGTTGCTACAAATGGCATTATTTCATTCTTTTAATGATGGAGTAATATATGATGGAATATTACTCAGCAATTAACAATGGAAATAGTGACAGACTTTATTTTCTTAGGCTCCAAAATCACTGTGGATGGTGACTGCAGCCATGAAATTAAAAGACGCTTGCTCCTTGGGAAAAAGCAATGACAAATCTAGACAGCATATTAAAAAGCAGAGACATTATTTTGCCTGCAAAGGTCCATAGAGTCAAAGCTATGATTTATGAGAGAGATGGACAATAAAAAAGGTTGGGCATCAAAGAACTGATGTTTTTGAACCATGGGACTGGAGAAGACTTTTGAGAATCCCTTGGACAGCAAGGAGATCAAACCAGTCAATCCTAAAGGAAATCAACCCTGAATATTCATTGAAAGGACTGATGATGAAGCTGAAACTCCAATACTTTGGCCACCCAATGCAAAGAGCCAACTTCCTGGAAAATACCCTGATGCTGGGAAAGACTGAAGGCGAGAGAAGGGGACAACAAAAGATGAGAGGAACCATGGGACTGGAGAAGACTTTTGAGAATCCCTTGGACAGCAAGGAGATCAAACCAGTCAATCCTAAAGGAAATCAACCCTGAATATTCATTGAAAGGACTGATGATGAAGCTGAAACTCCAATACTTTGGCCACCCAATGCAAAGAGCCAACTTCCTGGAAAATACCCTGATGCTGGGAAAGACTGAAGGCGAGAGAAGGGGACAACAAAAGATGAGAGGCTGCAAGGCATCACCAACTCAACTGACATGAGTTTGAGCAAACTCCAGGAGATGGTGAAAGACAGGCATGCTTCAGTCCATAGGGTCGCAAAGAGGTGGACACGACTGAGTGACTGAACAATTATAAAGAATGAAATAATGCTATTTGCAGCAACATGCAGGGACTGAAAGAGTATCACACTGAGTGCAGACAGACAGAGAGAGAGAGAGGAGAAATTATATATATCCCCTGTATGTGGAATCTAAAAAGAAATGATACAAAAGAACTTGCTTCAAAACACTAAGAGACTCACAGAAACCTAACTTATGGTTGCTAGGCATAGAATGGCTAGTTAGGGACTTTGGGATGGACATGTATGCACTGCTTCATTTAAAATGGATAACCAACAAGCACCTACTGTGTAACATGTGGAACTCTCCTCAATGTTATGTGCCAACTGGGATGGAAGGAAGGTTTGGGGGAAATGGATACATGTATACATATGGTTGAGTCCCTTTGCTGTTCAGCTGCAACTACACAACACAGTTAATCAGCTATACCCCAATACAAAATAAAAAGTTTAAAGTTTTGGAAAAAATAAAAGAAATTCATTGTTTAAGAATAGAAAATTACCAGATTAATAGAACTCCAGTTTGGGACTGATGAATCCCAAATTTATGCATATATAGTTTTTGACCAGCCCATTTCATTTTCTTCCAGGAAAGCAGTAGCCTGGAGAAATAAACACGTTTGTTTTAAAGGAATCCCTTCACAGTCTTGAAACAAAGAAACCAAAAGCAATATGAACACAGGGCAAAAGCATGCCAAGCAGCCTGCGTAAAGCTTTTGCTTGGCTCAACAGCTGGACACTGAACTTCATGTAATTTTCCCAAATGGATCATGAAGTAACACTGGTTTAGAAGGGATACCAGTTATGATGATTTTGTATTACGAGTGTCAGAACCACAGTTCTCAGACATCCAGGTGTGACTTACGCGTTCCCTCTCTTCACTGTAAGCTACAACTCCTCAAAAGATAAAGAAGTTGATTTAACCCAGATTTTTTAAGCTTTTCTAAAAACACACAGCATCCAAGTGGCAGATAAATTTAAAAGCTGTTTTTTGTCACTAGGTAAAAACCATGCAGGTTTTTAAGTTTCTATGACGGCACTTTCTATTCTCAATAACCTGCTTATGATAAATTCTCAAAACCCTTTATAATGAAATAATCTGATGATCAAAGGTAAACTAGTCCTACTGTCAAATGTATCATCAACCACAGAAGCACAGAATCACTGAAACGCTGTACGACAGACTTGGAAATGTAAACTACTAACAGAGGAGAAGGGCCTGAAACAAATCAGTTTCAGAGATCCATGTTTTCCACAATGCAGAATGAATGACAAATACGTTAAACACCTGCAATGTGTTAAATTTTAAAATCCCGAGAATATGATGGTACCTGCACTGACAGTCACAGCAGGGAGGTGCAGATGCATTTTTACACTATTAACTTGAGTATTAAGATTCTCAAAGAGGGGAAGAAATGTCTCGCTGAAAACAAGATGCAAAGAGAAAAAAATCAGTCAGAGTCCTTTATTATATATACTACCTGCATTTTTTCAGTCGGTCACAAATTATGCCCCTTGTGATTGAAACAGCACACCACAGATAGGAAGTAGTCCTGCACAACAAACTCAGGATGTGATCTTACTGCAACCTTGCAGCAAACACAAGCACACAGGAAGGCCTAGGGGTTCTGCGAAGCTGGACCAGGAGCCTGGCTTCTTCAATACAAACGGGGACAAGATACACATACTGTCCCAACTGTGGCTTTGTTTATATGGCTTTACCTGTTATGTTTAATAATGATAATAAATAAAATGAGACCCTAGCTTTTAGGGATGTATACTGAAACACTTCCAGGAGAGATAATGTGATGTGGAGCAGAGACATGGGGGCTCACAGGTGCTCTTCCTGGGAGAGGAGAAGGAGGGGTCATGATATGATCCTGTCTACTTCTATATTTCTGCAACAGTGTATAAGCCAAGGCTGAAAAGGCAGCCATGGCAGCAGCTTAGTACAACAGTGGTTCTGCCTGAACAAGCAATCATACACCCTGTCTCTTAAATTACCAACATGACACACACATTTTTTTAAAAAAACCCAAGTAAACTGCACAGATACAAAGCACTGAAATTAGACTTTATTATCAATATCTCAATCTAAAATAAGACTTAAAGAATACTGACAACAATTCCAATAAAACACAAAATAACTTTTTCATTACTTAAGAAACCAAAACTATTTTAAGACTTACAGCTACATAACCTATTGCTTCTTGGCATAAATCAGGTCTCAAAGTTGTGGAGAGAAACAGGCAAAGGGGGAAGAGATCTATTGTCAAAGCAAACCGTTTCTTGGCGTAAGACCTGGTAACAGGACAACCTAATGGTGTTCAGAGGCAAGTTTCACAAAAACGTAATAAGCCAAACAAAAGGGGTCATCCTCCTGATTTGATTTCATTTTCTATTTACATGAAAAAACAAAGCAACATGAAATCAGAGGGCCATCCCCCCACAACCAAGAGGTCTCTAGGCTAGCAGACTTTGTTAATTCCGTCTGTCAAAGCTCCACCTCAGAAAGTTTTACTAACCTTATCAATTACTTGGGAGCGTATAGTTCTCTTAGTTCTGTTTCTAAACAATTCTTTTCACACATACCCGAAATGTTTGTTTTATACGTAAAAACTTATTTAGGTCTTCTTGGACACTCAAGGCAATCCTTAAAAAAATATAAATCAATCTCAAACCTGACTGTATATCAAGTTGGTGGCATAAATATCCAAAGAGTTATTCTAAGTGACATTAAAAGAGTATTCACACACAAAATCCTGAAAACTCACAAGAAAATCTTAAAATGCACTCAGGAGGGTTGTTCTTTGGGGCAAATGTTGGTATTATTTTGAAGCTATTTTATGTATTATACACACACATACACAAACTGTACTATAATAAGAAAAATAAGAATTATATTAAGTACTAAGACTTTCAATATAAAAGGAAACACAAACATAAAATCAAACAAGCTGGGTAAAATCCACAGAACCATTTTATATTTACTGTAAATGTAACTTTTAAAATTACAGTTGGCCCTTGAACAAGGGGGTTTTTGAGGCACATGTGGGTCCACTTATATGCAGATTTCTTCTTTTCAATAAAATGGACATGACCTGTGGTTGGCTGAATACAAAATGCAGAACCACGGATACCCAGGTACAGAACCCTG
Organism: Oreotragus oreotragus; assembly: GCA_006410675.1. NCBI lineage: Eukaryota > Metazoa > Chordata > Mammalia > Artiodactyla > Bovidae > Oreotragus > Oreotragus oreotragus. The sequence goes on along the minus strand of SJYX01015338.1, from coordinate 601,279 downwards.
GGCAGGGAAGGCTGCGTGTCAAGTCACAAGTGGCTCTTCAAATGCTGGCGGTCAGCACCTCTAGCCCTGTGGGGTTCAAGCTCAGCTGTATCGATCTTTTTCAGCTTTCACTGTTTGTTCTACTAACATCCCCCTCCTATGCCAGGTCCTACTCTAGGATCCCACACTGCACTGAGCTGTCACTTCTCTCCAGTCTCCTCCGACCTGTGACAGCTCCTCAGTCAGCCACATTTGTGCGGAACATTGCTCAATCTGAGATGAACCTGGGACACCGTATCACGACGGCAAGGAAGCTCTCTAAGACTCCTGTGGTCCCGTCACAGAAGCAACAGGAAAGGAAGAGAGGGGCTCCTGACGGTCAAGACAGAGAATGCGGGAGGCACAAAGAATGAACGGAAACAAACGCAAAAACCCACAGTGGTTACAGGCCCCCACTACACGGGTGAACAGTGAAGGCTGTCAAGACACCAACTCCTTTTTCTGAAGATTGCTCCAGGGAAACAAGCCATCAGCCTGCCCTTGCTGAATGAGTATTTAACATAACTAAAGACCAGGGCATGCTGTTCACTATACAGGAGTCACAACTAAAAACAGCGTGGATGACAGAATCTGGAAATCACGTTGCTATAGCTAATGAAATGATCGCTGATGTTTGCTAGAAAGGAGGGAAAGAGCTGACGGGGAGCTCAGAGGGACTGAAGCCACTTTTCAATCTCATGACTAACGTGCAACAAGTGGGTATTACACTCTTAACACTATGAAGAGCATCAGGTCGATGAAATATTCTTGCCAAAACAGAACCTATGTTTAATCAAACTTCCAGACCCCACTCTCAATTTAAAGGAAACCCTAGGAACAGTATGTGTTAAACAACACCAACGAATGTCACGAGCTAAACCCAAAATGTGGGGCATACTACAGACAGATGCCCCATTTCTACAGCAAACCTGAGACATGGGAAAAAAGGGGAGATTTTTATTGCTACAAAATGGAAAAGCTTTAACCAAAATAACCTTATGTATGAGAAACGTATCTGGACCCAGATGCAAATAAATTAAATTAAAATTATATTTTTGACAGGAAAAATTGAATGTTGCGTGGGTGATCAAAGGTATTACAGAATGATTAATAATTTTGTTGAGTGCAATGAAGGTGCTGTGGCTTTTATTTTTAAATGTTTCATCTTTAAAAGATATAAACTAAAAGACTACAGATGAAATTACACGTCTGGAATTTGCTTTGTAATACGCTAATAACTTTTTTGAGTGTACGGAAGGAGAAGAAACAAAAATACAAGAATGCAGCAAGCTGATGGAAGCTAAACTGAGGTAATGGGTACCATACATGGAGGACTGCTGCAATATCCTCCTCCTTCTAAGGTTAAATTCCCTAATAAAAGCTAACAAGACTCATCTAACTAGGATACAGTATCAACACACACCCAAAACTCCCCATACTTTCGTCTATTTAAAATATGTACTAGTGAAACAATTCAACAATATGTAAACCATTTTATAATAATACTCATGGCAGCTTTAGTCAAAAAAGGGGAAATAAACACTGAACTATTAAAAAAAAAAAACACTGAACTATAGAAAAGCAAAAAAAATAAAGCAATATATTACAAGTATTACAAATATTCACCAAGATTATATAAAGTAAAAAAAGCAGGATATTAAAAACCTGTGGACAGTATAATTGCAACTATATTTTTTAAATTCATATAACTGTGAATATTTAAAAATGAAACAAATGAAACTAGAAAGAAGGACCCCAGATGACTAACAATGTGTAGTTAAGATTAAAACCCAAAGAAAAAAAAAAGAAAAAAGAAAAAAAAAAAAAAACAACAAGATTAAAACCCAAGAATCATGTTCCACTTTGCTTCATTTCTGTAGGTTCAACTTTTTTTTTAATAACTTACTATTTATATATTCACACATACCTAATAAAACTCATTGGCTGGTTGATTTCACGTTTATCAAACAACTACCTAATCCTTTAGGGTCGAGGAGAGTCTACAGAAAGAGCAGGTACTGACCCAGTTGCCCGTCAACACAGGTAATAAAACTGTCATTCAGTTATCACAACATTTTCTCATGCAATTATATCATCAGTCTTGTTCTCTGAGACAGGGGGTCTCAAAGTGTGGTCTAGACCCCATAAGAGGTCCCAGAAGCCCTTTCTGGGGCCAAGAGGTTGAAAAGATCAATGCTGAATGCCCTTATTCTCTTCTCACAGAAGCACAGTGGATTTCTGGTATAGGAACAGAGTTCAAGGATACATGAGAAGACTATTAGCATACTCCTCCCTCTCCCAGCACATATTATGTGTGAAGCCAGACAGCCCTCTTACATGTCCACCAAAGCAGCATGCCACTAACAGAACAAACACAGAAGCAGACCAGATTCCAGCAGGGATTCAACTAAATCACACATTAAAGAGATTCACAGAAACACGTAACAATGCCACTTTCATCATTAAATCGCTTGTTTTGGAAAAGAGTGCTATTTTTTCACAGGCAATGTTATTTATATTACATGTAACGAGTTTGTTATTATTCAAGAAAAATACATATTTAAAATTTCTAAGTCTTAATTTTTAACACAGAAAGAACCAAGTCATGTAAACAAAAGCTCTCAAGGACCTTCAATGTTTAATGGAGTATTACTCAGCCATTAAAAAGAATACATTTGAATCAGTTCTAATAAGATGGATGAAACTGGAACCGATTATACAGAGTGAAGTAAGCCAGAAAGAAAAACACCAATACAGTATACTAACACATATATATGGAATTTAGAAAGATGGTAATGAGGACCCTGTACGCAAGACTGCAAAAGAGACACAGATGTGCAGAGCGGACTTTTGGACTCTGAGGGAGAGGGAGAGGGAGAGGGAGAGGGAGGGATGATTTGGGAGAATAGCATTGAAATATGTATACTATCATGTAAGAAATGAATTGCCAGTCTATGTTCAATGCAGGATGCAGGATGCTTGGGGCTGGTGTATGGGAATGATCTGGAGGGATGATGTGGGGTGGGAGGTGGGAGGGGGGTTCATGTTTCGGAGTTCGTGTACACCCGTGGCAGATTCATGTCAATGTATGCCAAAACCAATAGAGTACTGTAAAGTAAAATAAAGTAAAATGGAAGCTCTAAAAAAAATAAATTAAAAAAATAAAAGTGTAATGAGGTCCTGAGCCCACAAGGTTTGAGAACCACTGACAGAACACACAGCTAGTTCTGACTGACAAGTGCCTGGTGTTCGTGGCTGGGAAGACATGCCACTCTCACAATGGCCCACAGATCAGCCCACAATCCATCGATCCACAGAGCCATCAAAATTCCACCAGCCTTTTTTGTAGAAGCTGATGAACTGATCCTAGAATTCCTATGGAAATCCAGGAGACCCACAAAACAATCGTGAAAAACAAAGCTGGAAGACAGACCCTTCCTGATTTCAGAACTCACTCCAAAGTTAGAGGAATCAAAAGTGAGGTGCTGGCCAAAAGACAGATCAATGGAACAGAACTGAAAATCCAGATATAAACTCTTATGCTCAGGGTCAATTATTTTCAAAAGGGTACCAAGACCACTCAATGCAAAAAAAAAAAAAAACTCTTTTCAACAAATGATGCTTGGACAACTGAATATCCACAGGCAGGAGAATGGAGCTGGACCCCTAACTTACTCTCTATGCAAAGATTAACTCAAAATGGAGCAAACACCCACATGTAAGAGCTAAAACTGTAAAGCTCAGAAGATAATAGAGAAAGGCTTCAAGAAAATGTGCTTGTGTCAATGGCTTCTTAGATTGGACACCAAAAGCACAAACAACAAAAGAAGAAAATAAACTGGTCTTCATCAAAACTTCTGTGCTTCAAAGCACACCATCCAGAGTGGGAGAAAACATTTACAAATTATACATCTGATAAGGGACACAAAACTATATGGAATAAATAATGCCTAAAACTAAATAAGAGACAAGTTAAAAATGGGCCAAGAATCTGAATTGACATTTCTCCAAAGAAGATATAAAAATGGCCAATAAGCAGGTGAGAAGATGCTTAACATCGTTAAGTCACTAGAGAAATGCAAATCAAAACATAAGATACCACTCACTGGCATGGCTATAATCAAAACGACAAACAGTAAGTGTTGACAAGGGTGTGCAGAAGTGAGTTCTTCATACATTGCTGGTGGGAATTTAACAGCACACAGGCACTTTAGTGAACAGCTTCAAAATATTTAATCCATTATGACTCAGCAGCTGCACCTTTAAGTACATACCCAAGGGAACTGGCTTCCTCTTTCCTGGAGGCAGCCTTGAGTCTCCTTCTCAACCCTTCCTTATTACCCACAGCTTCTCTGCTCTTTACAGAAATGATCACTCTGAGCTTCTCAAAGGTATCCATGTGTTTCTTCTTCTCATGAACAAGACATAACAGGACAATAAATCCCACCAACAATATGCTACAATTTACCCCAAAGAGATTTGCTCTGTCACTAACACTCTAATACATGTTTTATTATCCTGCTGTCTAAATACTTTTCTGTATTTGCAGCTAGGTATACTAAAGTCTCTTCTGATGTCTGGTAACTGTGTGTGATCAAGAGGAACGAGTCAAGGAACAGAGCATGAGCAGAGATGGCTGAGACAAGACGGTATCACATAGACGTGTGTTCTGAGGGCTCCAGCATGATGACAGGGATCATTCTATTAAAAAAAAAAAAAGTAAATATTCAACTAGGTAAGTAAACAATTTTACCTAAACATGGAAAATGGATTGTTAATAACTTCAGAGATTATCTTCATTAAATAGTGTGTTATCCCCTTTGAGAATCGAAAAGTCAAAATCTGTTACTTTCCATGTCTACTTTGCAGACCTTTGAAACTGATAAAACTCATTAGAAAAAATAAAAATGGTCAAAAAAGCTAAATCAAATAATTAAAGCACAACCCTAGAATTTTGGGACTGGAAGAATATGTGTTCAGGTGGCTCAGTGATAAAAGAATCCGCCTGCCAAGCCAGGAGTTGCAGGAGACCCTGGTTTGATCCCTGGTTCGGGAAGATCCCCTAGCAGGAGGGCCTAGCAACCCACTCCAGTATTCCTGCCTGGGAAATCCCATGGACAGAGGAGCCTGGTGGGCTACAGTCTATGGGGTCACAAAGAGTCAGATAAGACTTAATTAAACAAAAACAAGAAAATAAAACACCACAATGGCAATTAGTTACTCACACATTTGCTTTGTGTTGCTGGCTGGGCTACTCTGTTTACCTCACAGCTGTCCGCATCACCCTGCTGCTATTGCTTCTGCTAAGTCACTTCAATCGTATCTGACTCTGTGCGACCCCACAGATGGCAGCCCACCAGGCTCCCCCGTCCCTGGGATTCTCCAGGCAAGAACACTGGAGTAGGTTGCCATTTCCTTCTCCAATGCATGAAAGTGAAAAGTGAAAGTGAAGTCGCTCAGTCGTGTCCAATTCTTCACGACCCCATGGACTGCAGCCTACCAGGCTCCTCCATCCATGGGATTTTCCAGGCAAGAGTACTCTGCATCACATATAGGACCTAAAATGCACATTCCTGTCTCACTCCAGAATAACTTGTGAGTATCTTGGGGCAGATCAGCTATGTACCTTCCACAGCACATTACCAGATTATATACTTAACTGAATCTGCAGACCTGAATGGTGGGGATGTCTACAGAGCAACGGATGCGGCTTCCAGGGGGGCCGTTACTCTAACTTCTTGTTTTTGAAGACTCACTGTCTCTATGATGGTCCATTTTGTCCACAGAGTTGTCTTAATGATAAATGAAAGACAGCAACCCAATCTCACCATAGTAGCTGTTTAATTACACTTTTAAATTTGCAGTCAGTACGGAAATATATATGTCTAAACAGATGCTGCCAATAAAGTATGGTTTTTTTTAAATTTTCCTGTTATACATACCTGAGAAGGAAATGGCAACCCACTCCAGTACTCTTGCCTGGAGAATTCCATGGACTGAGGAGCCTGATAGGCTGCAGTCCATGGGGGTCACAAAGAGTCGAACACGACAGAGCAACTTCACTTTCACTTTCACCTGTGCTTCTATCAAAACAGAAAGTAGGAGGAAAAGGTAACTCTTATTCATAGTTTGACCTGGTTCTGCTCCCAGGGAAGGCATAAAATCAAACACAACATGCAAAAACTTATTTCTTAGCCAATTAAGAGTGGGAAAGCATCTGCATGAGATATATACCCTAAAAATTACATTTAAAACTTTTTACACAAAAGTGCTTTCAATTGAGAACTTAACTAGATAATACTACACAAAAAAATTTTAAAAGGTCCCTTCAAGCTTTAAGGATTAAAGCTGGTTTATGAAATCTTACCCCAGAGTAGTCAGTAACTTGAAAAGATTATTTTACTAGGTTATAAAGAATTCTAAATAAACTATTTGAAACAACCAAAACAATATGGAGTAGACTTAAAAATTCTTCTTGGGACTCCCCTGGTGGTCCAGTGGCTAAGACTCCATGTTCCCAATGCAGGGGTCCTGGGTTCAATCCCTGGTCAGGGCACTAGATCCCACACGCTGCAACTAAGAGACCAGGCACAGCCGAATAAATAAATATTTTTAAAAATAAGAATTCTTCTCTTACTCTGCATGTGGTTCTAATGGTTGTTCTGTAAAATTCTGGTAAACGTAAGCGCGAAGGGGAACACATCGAGTTACAGCCTTCTGCCCCCCGCAGTGTAACTTCTTGCTTTTATCATGAGTTGCTTCTTTCCCAAGAGAAGAGTATCTCCTAAAACAGTCACACACTTTTTCACCAGAGGGAGAAGAAAATGGGAAGTGCAAGCTTTGTTATCTGACATCTCTCTGGACATGACTAGGAAGTGCTGAGGCCAAGCCTACACCCTGCACAGGACACAAGGCAGCACCATCAGCCTAACACGGAGGGGCAAACACCCAGAATGATGTTCAGTTTCACAGCTGAAAGGTTGACGGTCCTGTGTTCAGCCTCTTGAGAATGAACTCTGACCACCATTTGTCTGCTGCTCAACTTGTTTTCACCAAAAACTACCTTCCATGTTGAAAGTGAAGCCCCCCCCGACCAAGGGCCAGATGTGTAGGGTCTGGCCAGTAGTCTGCCAGGCGGAGAGATCTAATCCTTTCCTGCCTCAGGGCCCTCACTTCCACCCCAAGTCCTTCTCACATCAGTCTGCTCAGCTGCTGCAAAGCCCCTTGCAGGTGAGCATCCACACCTCTGTCTCAGCCACACACTCACTGTGCTGATGGAAAGCTCGATGTGTCTACACAGAGCAGGAAAAAACCACTACTGCTGACCTTCCATGTGTAGAACCACCTTCTATAAGTTATGTTTACCTTAGGGGACTGCGTATATGTAGTTTTGGTTTTTTAACTACAAAGCTCTAAGTACTTTCAACCTGAATATGTGATCATTGAACATGAGATTATTGAAACTCTCCACAAAAATCTTCACTTTCTCTCATTTACATTGGAAAACAAAAAAATGCTGATGGCCAAATACAGCATTTGGTACTAGTATACACTTGTACCAAAAGTCAGAATCAATACCACAAATCTTTCAAGAGACCCAGAAGTCCTCTTTAAAAATAAACTCTAGATTGTGCATTTCTTAACTCTTTTTCTAAGGGAAAAAGCCTCAATTCATCTCATCCTTCTAATGAATCTTGCTCTTCTCCAAGGACTGTCTATCACATTCTACTGTGCTTTCTAACTTATAATCACATAACTGCAGTTTTTCAGCTGAAAAAAACATAATACTCTTTCAATACAAGAGGAAGACTGAGGTAGGGTAAGCAGCTCAAAACTCGGCACTCTGAAGAGCTGCATGCACTTCGGAGCTCCTCCAACCCTGTGCTGCTCAAACTGGGACTCGCTGACAATCCCAGAGGGCACCGAAGAACCAGAACTAGAGGTGGCACGACTATTCCAAGTTCTGGAATCATATATAAATTTAGTAATTGAAGAAAAAAAGACTACACTTCAGTGAAAGGGAAATATTCCACAACAACTATAATCTTACACAACTAACTCTTTCTCAAAAACTAGACCTCAAAAGTCAAGGCAAAGAACCCAAAAACATACAGCCTGCATCCAAGTCAACTTTAAGAGACTTAATAAAAATGAGTTTTTCTCTGCAGTGTCTACAGTTAAATCATACACTTGCACTAATGAGCACAACTGCTTTGCACAAACTATGGGACAAGCTGAACTGGCTTCTGTAAGCAAACCACCCAGCCCAGAGGAGGAAGAGGACAGAGCTAAGGCAGGGAGCAGCGCACCAGCCCCAGACTCTGCTACCCACAGGCAGCTGCTTTCACAGGAGAGCGTCACCTGGAGCCTCCACCTCGTTGGGCATTCTGCCCTCAGCTTCTCCACAGCTCAGTTAACACCCCACGTTAAATTCCAGTGCACCTGAGCAAATATCTGGGGAACATTTTTTGACTTATGGACTCCTCATTTTTTAAATCAACTGTTTAAAAAATCCATCCTCATATAAAACAAATAAAAACTGACACTCCCCCAGTCTCAAGGAAATACACTACCTCATCTACCTCACAGCTCTAACCAGAAACCTGCAAGTAAATTTTTTATCTTTCTCTCATATAAGCTTATCCTTCCTCACCTCCACTGTCACTGAACTGTTCCAGTAACTATCATTTCTGAATGGAACCACAAACTCTAACCTCCTAGGTTTCCCCCAGTCCCACCAATCCTTGTGCAGAATGATGCTCCCAAAGGAGTTGATCTCTCACCCTCAGCGTGCACCCACCACGCCATGCACTGTGATCCCTGGAACCAACCAGGTAGGCCAGCTGGACCATTACCCCCATCCTCTGCACAAAGCCTAAGTTGCAAACCCTCTACAACACAGCAAGGCAGCCGCCTCTCCATTACAGGAGGGCGGGCAAGTGTCTCCCTTCTTGACTCCTGCTTTCCTGATACAATACCCAGCAGAGCAGAAACCAGGAAAATATGCTTAATCATTTTCATTTTCACCCACTAAATATGTGGGAGGAAACTCCTTGTAGTTAAAACATAAAGTGCAAAAACTAAGATGATTCCAAGTGAAAGCTTCTGTTGCTGCATATTCCAGATGATGTGGGAAAACACAACATTCTTAGACAATGGTAAAACTACTGTGAGTTCACTTTAATTTTTAGGTACTCTCTAGGCTTTGTGAATGGGTGTGTGTGTTGTTGTTCGGTCACTAAGTCATGTCTAACTCCCTGCAACCCCATGGACTGCAGCAGGCCAGGCTTCCCTGTCCTTTACCATCTCCCACAGTTTGCTCAGATTCATGTCCACTGAGTCAGTGATGCCATCCAATCATCTCATTCTCTGTCACCGCCTTCTCCTCCTGCCCTCAATCTTTCCAAGCTTCAGGATCTTTTCCAATGAGTCAGCTCTCTGCGTCAGGTGGCCAAAGTACTGGAGCTTCAGCTTCAGTCCTTCCAGTGAATATTCAGGACTGATTTCCTTTAGGATTGACTGGTTTCATCTCCTTGCAGTCCAAGGGACTTTCAAGAGCATTCTCCAGCACCATAATTCAAAAGCACTCACCCTTCTTTATGGTCCAACTCTCACANCAGCTTCAGTCCTTCCAGTGAATATTCAGGACTGATTTCCTTTAGGATTGACTGGTTTCATCTCCTTGCAGTCCAAGGGACTTTCAAGAGCATTCTCCAGCACCATAATTCAAAAGCACTCACCCTTCTTTATGGTCCAACTCTCACATCCATACATGACTACTAAAAAAACTATAGCTTTGACTATACAGACCTTTGTGGGCAAAAGTGGTCTTTGCTTTTTAATTTCCTGTCTAGGTTTTCACAGTTTTCCTTCCAAGAAGCAAGTGTCTTTTAATTTTATGGCTGCAGTCACTGTGGTGATTTTGGAGCCCAAGAAAAGAAAATCTGTTACTGCTTCCACTCGTTCCCCATTTTTTTTGCTGTGATGAAGTGATGAGAATGGATGCCATCACCTTCAGTTCAGTTGCTCAGTTGTGTCCGACTCTTTGTGATCCCATGAATCTCAGGACACCGGGCCTCCCTGTCCATCACCAACTCCCAGAGTCTACTCAAACTCATGTCCATTGAGTCGGTGATGCCATACAACCATCTCACCCTCTGTCGTCCCCTTCTCCTCCTGCCCTCAATCTTTCCCAGCATCAGAGTTTTTTCAAATCAGTCAGCTCTACGCCATCAGGTGGCCAAAGTATTGGAGTTTCAGCCTCAACATCAGTCCTTCCAATGAACACCCAGGACTGATCTCCTTCAGGATGGACTGGTTGGATCTCCTTGCAGTCCAAGGGACTCTCAAGAGTCTTCTCCAACAGCACAGTTCAAAAGCATCAATTCTTCTGTGCTCAGCTTTCTTTATAGTCCAACTCTCACATCCATACACGATTACTGAGAAAACGATAGCTTTGACTAGACGGACCTTTGTTGACAAAGTAATGTCTCTGGTTTTTAATATGCTGTCTAGGTTGGTCATAACTTTCCTTCCAAGGAGTAAGTGTCTTTTAATTTCATGGCTGTAGTCACCATCTGCAGTGATTTTGGAGCCCAAAAAATAAAGTCATCACCTTAGTTTCTTGTACGTTGAATTTTAAGCCAGCTTTTTTACTACTCTCATCTTCATCAAGAGGCTCTTTAGTTCCTCTGCACTTTCTGCCATTCGAGTGGTATAACCTACCTTGTGACCATCCAGTCTGGCATTTCACATGATGCTCTCTGCATTTAAGTTAAATGAACAGGGTGACAATATTCAGCCTTGTACTCCTTTCCGAATTTTGAACTAGTCCATTGTTCCATGTCCAGTTCTACTTGTTGCTTCTTGACCCGCATACAGGCTTCTCAGGAGACAGGTAAGGTGGTCTGGTATTCCCATCTTTTTAAGAATTTTACACAGTTTGTTGTGATCTACACAGTCAAAGGCCTTACTGTAGTCAATGAAGCAAAAGGAGATGTTTTTTCTGGAATTCCCTTGCTTTCTCTATGATCCAACAGATGCTGGCAACTGGATCTCTGGTTCCTCTGCCTTTTCTAAACCCATTTGTACATCTGGAAGTTCTCTAAAGCCTAGCTTGAAGGATTTTGAGCATAACCGTACTAGCATGTGAAATGAGTACAACTGTATGGTAGCCTGAATATTCTTTGGCGTTGTCCTCCTTTGGGACTGGAATGAAAACTGACCTTTTCTAGTTCTGTGGCCATGGCTGAGTTTCCCCAATTTGCTGACATATTGAGTGCAACACTTTAACAGCATTATCGTTTAGGATTTTAAATAGCTCAGCTGGAATTCCATCACCTCCACTAGCTTTGTTCACAGTAATACTTCTTAAGGCCCACTTGACTTCACGCTCTAGGATGTCTGGTTCTAGGTGAGTGACCACATCACTGTGGTTATCCAGGTCACTGAGACCTTTCTTTGTATAGTTTTTCCCTGTATTCTTGCCACCTCTTCTTAACCTCTTCTGCTTCTCTTAGGTCCTTACAGTTTCTGTTGTTTATTGTGCCTATCCTTGCATAAAATTGGTATATCCAATTTTCTTGAAGAAATTTCTCGTCTTTCTCATTCTGTTGTTACATTTCTGTGTATATATTTGTGTGTTTGTGTATGCATTCATGTAAGTATGCACTTGGGGTCTGAACATAGAGAAGAGTTAAATCCAAAGTGATAGTGATAGTGAAAAAGTCCATTTAATTCTCAAAATAACTCACAGAAGAAGTTCCTAGGTGGTAAACACACAAGGTCTACTATTAGTATTAAAAGCAGAAGTAAAAGATCCTTTTGAAAATACGCTGAAAGTCATGAGTCCTTGCACTGGAAGAAGTGGATGGAAACCGGAAACATTAACCACCAATCCCAGGAGCCTGCGGATTCTCCGCATGCAAGTCCACCTGCGCCGCCCAGCAGGGCATGGGAGGAGGATGGAGCAGCGGGAACTTCACTCCCAGGGCTGATTTTACCTCCTGAGCGTCTTTAGGGTACATCAGCACAGGGCACGTGCTCAAACAAGTGGCATTGAGTCAGGCACTGGCCCCAGGGAGCTATGAAACACAGAAGTCTCCCACTTTGCCAAAGTTCACTTGTACAAAGGGCCTATATTAGTCCTGTTTTTGCTAATCAAGAGATCTGAAGAGAGTTTCTGCCTTTGTAAAAATCAAAACCAACTTTCTGAGTCTGTTTTACAGCAAAGCTATAGAAGCAGCGCTCACTTGAGCAGTGAGCAACCCCTCCAAGCTCCTTCCTCGAGACATGAGACTCAGCCTCCGGCCAACACCTGGCTGTGAGCAGTGTCTCCACCTATTCTGTGCTTCTCTGAACAAGATGCATCCTAAGATAACTGCTTCTTTATTTTGGCTTATGGAAGGTTCCACTTCCAGACAGGACAGCGGGAGAACCTGTGCAACACTACTCAGAAAGTAACAGTCACAGAATCCAAGCACACTCTAACCACCAGCCTCAGAGATGAAGTGTTACAACTGAACACACTCTCATGTTAGCCAAAAGGACAGCAAATCGGTTAATACTAAAATACGTCAAATACCCCCTAACCGGCAGCTCTCCTTGAAAAAGTGATACCATGTTTGAAAAAAAAAAATTACATTCCACAGTTATGAATTTTAAAAAATATAGTACTTTGGATAATCTTTCAATCTGATATTCCAACAGGATCACAAGTCCTAGCCCACTTAGGATAATACTCTAAAAGATGACAAAATAAGTAACATCACAATAAAAGTTCCAAACAACTAGGAGAACCAGAATCAGCTCCAATAATTCTGAATTACTGCTCAGCAAGGTAAATAACCTCTCATTTTTGTCAGCTCCCACGATTTCAACAATCATCACTATAAAACTACCATTAAAACTTTCTAGTTAAAGCCAGAATTTCTGATGCTTAGCTATGCTGTGTTTACAGCTCTCAAATCTACCAGGTTACTAGACCTAAGACACCTTTATGCAAGACACCCATGCTTTGAGCACTATTTGCAGTGGATTTGGAAGGAGAAGTCAGGCAAACCCCATTTTCTGCTCTTCTCCCATTGTGTGGTATAAGGCACCTGTCTCCAGGCCTCAGTTTCCCAAGCGGCAAGGCAGGTGCTCCAAAGAACAAATGGAAGGAAGACCCAGGGCTCTGGGTCCAAGTCACAGCCTGCTCCTCTGTGGAAGAGGGCCCAGCTGGCTGCACTCCGGCCTCCAGTCCAGAACACTGCAGACTGCAAAGGCACATATTTTAGCAAAGATGGCTGTGGAGGAGCCGGACTGAAGGCCTGAGTAGTGCTCAGAGCTCAGGGCAAATCCCTGTTTGCACAGAAACAGATAGGCGGTGGGTGTGAACAGACGGACACCGGTTCCAAAGCCTGAAGGCCAAGGCCTGCATCAGGCATGTATGTTAAGGTCTGAACGTTTCAGGAAGGAGACCACGGAATTTAAATGAACTTCACTTAGGCTAGTTCTCAAAGATGAGTCTGAATATACAATACAAACTAGAAGACCTGTTATCGCCTTGCTAACAGGAAGAATTTTAAATGGATTAAAGCTAACAGGTTAAACTACCTAAAATGACAAAGAAAACCCTTTATTTTCCCGGAATATATACATTAATTCAATGTTTTAAAAAGCACAGCTCAACAGCTGCTTTACAAATATGCTTTAAAAACAAAACAATAAAAAAAAAAATAAAATAAAATATTGACTGGGGCTTCCTTGGTAGTCCAGTGGCTAAGACTCTGTGCTCCCAATGCAGGGAGTCCAGGTTCAGTCCCTGGTCAGGGAACTAGATCCCTCAACTAAGAGCTCACATGCCACAACTGAAAGATCCCACGTGCCACAATTAACACTTAGCACAGCCAAACAAATGCATATTTTTTTTTAATGTTGACTCAAAATTCTATAGTGTACGTAAAATTAACACTTTTACCAATTCAATTTTTCTTTTAAAATTCCTCTGTTCGAGTATAAACTGAAAAGTATCCCACTGAGTTCTATACTAGTGCCAAGGAGAACATAGCTTAGAGAGGAGACCAGAGTCACAGCCCTCACTCTGCCACCAGCCAATCATCTGTACTTCCAATTAATTTTACTTCTGTGGGCTTCCGTCTCTAATCTTTAGAGCTCTAACATCCTAAGAAAATAACCACAATACTACACTTTTTTTCTTTTGGAAGTTGTTTCAGAAGCTATCATCAAATCACAGTTAATAAAATAATGTAGACCGAAACGCACAATCTCAGAAAATGACTTACTTCAAAGTGTTATTTCATCCACACCAAACATTACATGAATAGTTAAAAAGAATTAAAGCTCCCCCTCTGTCTTGTAATTACAGGCAGGTAACAATGGCATTAATAAAAAACAAACTACTCCATGTAACTGAATTAAAGCTGCTTTACGTGTATTGGTAATTATTATTAAACACTTGGTACAGACAGACACTTGCTCCTTGGAAGGAAAGCTATGACAAACCTAGACAGCATATTAAAAACCAGAGACATCACTTTGCCCACAAAGGTTCATAGAGTCAAAGATATGGCTTTTTCAGTAGTCATGTACGGATATGAGAATTAGACCATAAAGATGTTTTCAAATTGTGCNGGTACAGACAGACACTTGCTCCTTGGAAGGAAAGCTATGACAAACCTAGACAGCATATTAAAAACCAGAGACATCACTTTGCCCACAAAGGTTCATAGAGTCAAAGATATGGCTTTTTCAGTAGTCATGTACGGATATGAGAATTAGACCATAAAGATGTTTTCAAATTGTGCTGCTGAAGACGAAAGACTCTTAAGGGTCCCTGGGACTGCAAGGAAATCAAACCAAACAATCCTAAAGGAAATCAACCCTGAATATTCATTGGAAGGACTGATGCTGAAGCTCCAATACTGTGACCACTTGATTTGAAGGGCCAACTCACTGCAAAAAATCCTGATGCTGGGAGAGACTGAAGGCAAGCAAAGGGGGGCGGCAGAGGACAAGATGCATCACGGACTCAATGGACATGAACTTGAACAAACTCTGGGGGGCAGTGGAGGACAGGGAAGCCTGGCGTGCTGCAGTCCGTGGGGTCACAAAGCGCCAGACACGACTTAGCGACTGAATAGCAATACTTATTCTTCACCAATTATCAATAAGCCTAACCACACTCCACCCCAAACTGTAAACTGGCTAGCTAGCTCAGGAGTCTCCCAATCCATAGTTTGCATTCCACGCTTTTGGTCATCCAGGGTCAACTGTGGTCCAGAAACATTGAATGGACAATCCCAAGAAAACAATGCATAAGTTTCCAATGGTGCACATCTGCAGAGCGCGACCTCATCTTGCACGGTACCCGATCCTGCACTGACCCGCCTGGACGTGACTCATACCTGTGTGCAGCGTACCCCGCCTGTTGGTCACTCTGCTGCCAGCTGGTCATCAGATCAACTATCACAGTGTGACAGCGCTGGAGTTCAAGGGACTCTTATTTAATAACTGCCCCAAAGGGCAATGGCTGCATGGCGTCATCGACTCAATGGACATGAGTTTGAACAGCTTGTGAGAAATGATGAAGGACAGGGAAGTCTGGCATGCAATCCATGGGGTCACAAAGAGTCAGATACAACTAAGCAACTGAACAACAACCAAAGCACAAGTCGTGATGCTGGCAATTGAGATATGCCAAAGAGAAGCTGTAAAGTGCCTTCTTTAAGTGAAAAGGTAAAAGTTTCTGACTTAGTAAAGGAAAAAAAAGTTGTATGCTGAGGTTAATATCTACAGTATGAACACTGTGAAACTGTGAAGGAAAAAGAAATTTGTGCTAGTTTTTCTGTTCCACCTCAAAGTGCAAAAGTTATAGCCACAGTGCTTGAAAAATGACTAGCAAAGATGGAAAAGGCATTACATTTGTATAAAGCATTTTCAGATCACACCCTCATAATTTTATTTTGGTATATGGTTATAATTGTCATATTTTAATTAATTATTGTTAATCTCTTATTGTGCCTCATCTGTAAATTAAACTTTACCCTAGGTATGTACTTATAGGAAAAAATAGTATATATATGGGTTACAGCATTACTCACAGCTTTAGGTATCCACCAGGGGTCTTTGAAAGTGTTCCCCACAGACAAGGGAGCATCACTATAATGTGATTTGTGGCCATACAGTGACTTAGGGAAAACACTTGACCTATAGTGTTTTTATCTTGTGATTTCATGAAACACTTTAGGTTAAAAGATTAAAAACCTCCACAATAAAAACCATACTCTTGACATTCTAAACATCCAAGGAACAGTATGCTAAGAGTGTCCATGACAGAAAATACCAAACGTTATGGTCATTCAGGGTAAGGAAGTCCGAAAGGGAGGAGATATCTGTATACATATGGCTGACTCATTCGACTATACAGTAGAAACTAGCACAATGTTGTGCAGTTGGACACTGGACAACTGAACAACACTGCATAGTCCACTGTCCACGGACTGTACACTGGAATGGGTACCCTTGCCCTTCTCCAGGGGATCTTCCCAATCAGGGATCCAACCCAGGTCTCTCGCATTGTAGGCAGATTCTTTACCAGCTGAGCCACAAAGGAAGCCCTGTAAAGCAACCATACTCCAATAAAAATTAATCTAAAAAAATAAAGTTATGTCATTTAGGATCCCAACGCACTCTTTTGTAGGGAAACATTTCACTTTTAACTGGAAGTTTCTCCAGGTCACAGGCTTTCAAACTCTGTGTGCCTGAATGCTTCTGTAGTTTTATTTGACGATCCTATTTTCTACTTCTGGTCCTTTTATGACTAGGTTAACTCTCCTGCACTGAGGCCTAAAAGATAATGATTCCAGCAGAATGTAGGAAAACTCATCAATGTATACAAAGAAATGGGAAGAGCTATGAAAAACTAAGGGCCACACGCACAGGGAGCAAGTACTAGGAGCTGCTTCACTCACCGCATCTTTCCGTCTTCACTGACTGCCCTTCCCCTCCCTAGATGTTAAGGTGTGAAGAAGCAAATACTGCTGATTCATAGTTACTCATTTGTGCAACAGTCGGTACTCCAAGTGACCTACGAAGGGAAACTGGAAATAGCATTCTAGTCTGACAGGAAGTATCACTAGAGATACAGATATGAACTCAAATATAAGGACCTTACAATAGTACCAGGGAAAGTTTACCTCAAAGGGTTTCCACACTGAGCTTCTGCACTAAATGACAATCAGCTGCTTAAATTTTTTCACCTTCTAAAAAGTACAAGCAAAAATAAAATGCTTTTGCCTTGTCCAGATGTTTAAAAGGCAACTCTCTTCACAAGGCCTTGAAGTCTGCTTTTAAAGGTTGCTGGCATTCCCTGACATGGAAGCTGTGAGAAGCTAGCCTGCAATGGATTACAGTACATGCTACCTGCACTGTTTATAACATACACACATACACACATACACACACACACACACACACACAAATACACAAAGGTGACCCTTCACAACACAGGCTTGAACTATTCAGATCCACTTTTACATGGATTTATTTTTTCAATAAACGTACACTACAGTACTGCATGACCCAAGGTTGGTTGAGTCCACAGGAGTGGAATCACAGATACAAAAAACCAACCGGAAAGTTCTACTCCGATTTTCAACTGCACAGAGGACTGATGCCCAACGCCTGTGTTGTCCGAGGGTCAACTGTACACCGAAAGACATTATACAGATGGTAAAATCTCAACAACAAAATGCAGAGACATATGTAATCAACAAATAAATAAAAATGTTCAGAAAGTATAAAGTACTTAGAGAATAGGTTTTAAAGGGCTTGATCATTTAAAAAAATATTTGAAAAGGGAATGTTTAATATACTAAGAAAGAAATAACCACAACTAAAGCAACTTGTAAATCTATATCAAATTGGTCACTATGCTTTTAATCACTGCATTTTCAAGCCTGACAATAAAACAAAGCTTTTCGAAATCTGAAAACAAAATGTTCTCGTTTTTCAGAGATGTTTCTAAAAAAGGAATCTGTTAATTAGTCTGCCTTAATAAAAGCTGAAATAACAAATATACTTTAAACAAGTGAGAAATGCTAGCAGACTTAAGTCATATTTTTAAAGTATCTTTTACACACACGATTATCTGCAATACAAGTGAAAGGGATTCTAAGCAAGGTATCCTTCATTTAGACCAGGGCTTGAACTGTTCCACTGTGATAAACACAAGTGAAAGCATGAGGGCTTGCCACCCTGGGACTAAGTAATACCAGTCTATGTGCAGCCATCCCTCCCTGTGGACACAACTCTCAGTAAAGCAGAAGGACCACTTAAAAGAGGCACTCCTGATCACACAATTCTCCAGTTTAATGCCCCCTGACTGCGCCCCACTGTTCTTAGGAGAGAGAGCACAGTTCTCACCCATGCCAGAAGCTCCAGACACCCAGGACCCCCTGCTGCCTCACTCAACTCTGGCTGGGGGCGGGGCGAGGGGGTCAGCCTCTCCAAATGAGCTCTGAGCTCAGCCTCTGCACCCTTATGCTCTGCCTTCATTGTTCGAGGCTACATGATGACCTCCTGGCACAACATGACTGACTGTCTCTCTGCCTCACAGTGAGGACTGCTTATCCCTTTTTGTTCACCAGTACAACCGTGGTATTTACTCATCAATTATTTAGTGGACACCATGTTCTAAGTCTGGGTTCACAGCAATGAACAGAAGAGACACAAACCTTCAACTGCAGAGTTTACATTCAAGTACAAGACGACAGAAGGTACATGGAATACAGAAATTACAAGGCATATTATAACAAGGTACTAAGTGATACAAACAAAAATAAAGCAGGAAAGGGGGATGAAGGGTATCTACCACCCTCCATGCAAAATACACTTGACTGTCCTGATGGGGCTGCTCAAGGAAATGTGCGTAGCAGAGTCCTCAACAAGATTTGCGTCCAAAAGCTTCAAGAGTCCAAATGCAGGTCTATTTCACTTCAAGTAAAACAATTCACAGAATTACTTCCTTCTAGACCACAAGCCTTAAAGAAAAGTTCCAGTATCATTCATCTTTGTACTGCTAATGTCTGGTTGATCAAAGAAGGAATGAATGAACCCTTTCCTCTCAGCAGTCCTGCTCTGCATCAGGTCCTGGAGCAATGATTCTCAATAGTGAATAAAAAATAGAAAAATCCACTCAGGTTTAAAAACACATTTTCCCTATTGTAACTGCTTTGTTTTTGGCTGATATAATTTAATGTAAAGCAAAATAAATTTGTTCTTAAAAGGTGCACATTTTTAAAGATTGAGAAAGAATATTCTCAAGAGATCACCTAGTTAAATCATTCCACCTACAATACTGTATGCGTTGCATATAGCTATCAAGTCTGTTAACATTTTGTTAAGTATGATGTTTTATGCATTTTCTATTGAATTCTTTTCGAGTAAAGATTTTCCTGTTTGTTCATGAAAGTATGCAAAAAATTCTAAAACTGAAGTAGAAAGTGTTTTATCCCTCCAGTAAAACAAAGTTTACAACATCTGTAGTGTATGTGGTCCTGGGCTGGGCAGAGGTTAGGGACATAAAAGGATCTCGCCCACAAGGAGCTTATATTAATTAATCAGTGCAATGCCTTGCAGTGCTACGGAAACACAAAAGTGCTCAGCACAACCTTAAAAATTAAGGCAAGGATTCCTGAAATACCTTTATAAAAATGGGTTAAGGAGCAAAGTTAAAAAAAAAAAAGGCCTTCAACGTCAGGCAAAGAAACTACAGACAGCAAAGACAACACCAAGGTTTGGGGGAAAGGCTGTAGTCAGCACAGGCCAGCAAAGGGTGGTCCAGCCGGCAAGGAGACAGCAGAGGTGGCAAGGCCCCTGGGTACATCTTAGCTAGGTGGGGCAGTCACTGAGGAGTTTTCAAAAAGGCCTTCAAAGCTTCAGGATATGCCTTTAAAGCAATCTCTGGCTACAGCGTGACAAAAATGGTGTGTGCAAATAAAAACAAGCATTTTATTTTTATCCCACAAATAAATACCACCCTAATTTACCAGTTTTTGAGCCAAAACTTTTGGATGTCACATTTCATAAAGAACATTTTCAGTGAAGACTTGACTGAATTTAAGTACGAAGTGCTCTCCATGTTACAGAAAGCACTCTGTGGCCCAGGTCTCGCTACAGCAGGGAAGCAGGGCTGACACTGAAGAGGGAACCAGACCATGACAGAAGGCATAACAGGCACCACTCACCTGCAACCCTTCTTGAGTACAAAGGTGCCACGACAGCCTCACTAGAAAATATGGTCAAAGAGTTTATAAAGGCACTGATGTGACAAAAGGTATGGGGCTCTGTGGGTGAGGAGAGTGAGAAGTAAGGAGAAACAAGCTGAGTCAATCATTTTGCCTGATCATAAGGAAAACATTTACACATGGAAAAAATAAAAGTGTTAGAACATGAAGAAAAAAACATTTCTATGTTGGAATTATTCTCTCCCTTTTAGTAAGAGAACCTAATGGTTATCTACAATTTCACATTCTAATTAAAAAATTCATTTTGTAATCAAGATAACTTCAGGAGTAGAGTAGCTTCAAACATATCACAAGTGCAACAATTAGGAGCAAAAAGTTCAAACTGAACTAAATTAAAATCTGGTCTGGTGAGTCTAACCCTCTCAGAAGGCTGTGCCTCCTTTACTGTGCTCTAAAATTAGCTCTTACAGAAAAAGGAGAACTCTTTACAGGAATAAAGGTTTACAAAAACAGCATAAGTGACCCAACCCTACATCAGTGTCTGTTTAACAATGTACTTTTAATAAACACAACTTTACTGCTCATTTTCTTCTCTTCATTAGAAAAGTTGAATCAGTGGTCTCATAGGAGGAATCACAATGTATGTAATTTTCTTGCATTTACCAACCTGAAAAAAAATCCTTGGATATGAGAACTCTGCAACAGAGAACAAGCATGAAACCCAATTTGAAACTTGTGCCTTACACATTAGGGTGAAAACAAATGAGATTTATACATATATACAGAGCTTTTCGAAACCTCAAGGAACCATCATAAAGAAAACACAAATTAATTAAGTTAGAAGGCCTAGATTATAATCCTAGTTTTCACTATAGGAAGTATTAACTCCAGCAGGACACTCTGAAATAATGGTGAAAGGAGTTTGTCGGCCACTTCTTGGTGGATAACATCAACTGCAGCTCTATCACTGTAAAAACTTGTAAGATTGTTGAAATCTATGTAGAGTAGTGGGGCTACTTTAAGGCATTGTTTATCGTTATTACCATTAAAAACATGATGTTCCCATCTTGCACTTCACTATGTATTTTAGAATTACTTTACGACATATGAAGGCTGCTTCATTAAAAACCAGTGTAAACACTTCTTTCCACAGATTTTAAACATGCATTTATGAAAAGTTGTGCTTATCTGTGAAAACTCTATTAGTATGAATAAATTCTCCGAACCTCAATTTTTTAGAAGTACAATCCCTAGGAACATTAAATAAAATCAAAATTTTCCCTAAAGGTGCTGCCATTTAATTCCAGCTATTCTTCAACAACACACATAAAAATGAATGCCAAGAAATTTCTGTACTCAAATTATCATCCATTCTCCCTGGCTATTACTCAAATATAGTATAACTCCTTTCTCCAAATAAACATCCTGTCCTCAGAACTTGCTTTCTCTGCCCAAATGCATGTGATAAACTAAAAAACAAAAAATTCTGTTAATAAATTAAAATTGACACTCACCAAAATAATACTGACAATAGTAATAAGGTAAACACCATTTCCAAATTCTAAGAACTTAACAATACAACAGAATATTAGAAACAACCAACATCAACATATTACAAATAGCCTTATGAAGCTGTTTATTATTACTATCCCTCTTTCTGATAAAAAGAAAGTGAAGCACCCAGAGGGTAATTTCTAATCAATAAGAAACCATGTCTATCTCTCTTCACACGCCCATTTTTTTCACCTTAAAAAGTAAACTCATATCAACTTTTCAAAATACAGGGTGAAATTTATTTCTAAGTGTAAGTTTCGAAGCGAAGTACACAAATCAAATGTATGGTTGATAAATAAACTTGCTAATCTGATGCCTCTGAGAAAGTATTCCACCGCAGCAACTCAAGCAAAGTTCTATCAAGCGGTTTCATACAGCCTGATTACAAAACTGCCTTGCAGAATATTAAATACAGAGAAAGACTGACAAGCCACAACCGTTTCAATTTCTGTAAACTACCCCGACGGTAAATTAGAAGGAGCCAGGTAGGTGGGAAAGTATGCAAATTGCACACTGCACATACTGACCTCCACAGAAATGAATATCACTCTTTCCCACTGTGGTCTTTGCAAACTACAACTCAGAACCTATTTCAAAAGCATTTTTATATACTTAACACAAAATAAAAGAGACCACAAGAAAAACTTCATAAGGGAGAAATAACTTGAATGCTTATAACATTCGTCTTCACGTTGGTATTATCTATTTTAAAAACCCTGACAGAAACTCATTTCCCTGCACAGTTCAGGGAAATCTTCGCGTTCCTTCAGTTCTCCAAAACTTTAAGCTTCCACTTAACATTTAGGGCAAGTTACAGCGCAGCCAAGCAGAGGGTCTCGAACGCACAGGATAGCTATCCTACAGGAAATCTTATCAAGTTTCAACTCAGCCTAAATTAAAGACCATTTTACGTAGAAATGAGGGGGAAAACAAGATGACCTGCGCGGAAAGCTGCAATACAAAATTACAGTGAAGTCTGAACAAGTCTTAAGTTTTACGTTCTGATTGGACACGGCTGAGAAGCAGGTGGTGAGAGACTCCCGACTTGCCCCTTCCTCGAGCACAGGGCATCTTCAGAATTTTTTTCCCATTTCTTCCAGACTGTGCGTGTGCTCAGGCCTCTCAGAGGAGAGTGGGCGCGTCCCAAGTACACCCAAAGCAACAGGATTCCACTTCCTGGTCCGAGGGACCCGGGCCCTCCCCGCCCGCGATCCCGGGCCCGGAGGAGGGCAGGGCGAGGCCGCCGCAGTGCGGGCTGGACGGCTGCGCTGCCCGGACCCTGCCCCGGCTCCCAAGACCTCAGCACGGCCCTGCCCGGACCCAGCCCTGCCCGCCGCACCGACCCGGCCCCGGCGCGCACCCAGGCCCCTCGGCCCGCGCCCCGGCCCGGCTGCGCCAGCCCGGCCCTGCCCGGCCGCGTCCTCCGGGAAGATGGCGGCCCGTGACAAGCGGGCGCGGCGCGGGTCCGAGGCGGCGGTAGGGCGCGGCGCGGCGGGAGCGTGAGCGGGGAAGAGCGGCCCGCCCGCCGCCGCGCTCACCTGTCAGCGCCGCCGCCGCCGCCGCCGCCGCCCGGCCGCCGACCGCCGCAGCCCCGGTGCCCGGCGACCGCGCCACACGCGGACGGGCTGTGAGGGAGGGGCGGGAGCAGGGGCGCGGCCGGCCCGGACGAGCGGCGGTGGTCGGAGCAGCGCGGGCTGACGGCGGGACAGCAGCGGCTCCTTCCCGTTTCAGGCCGAAAGGGTCTCAACCTCGCGACTCCAGCGCCCCAACGCTCCTTCCCGTTCGCATGAGAACACACAGCTCCCGCTTCCGGGGCCTGCCGGAAGTCCCTCCCCTCGCGCTCGCGCGCCCGCTACTCCCCACTGGGTCCGCCGACAGGCGCTCGGTGCCCTTACGTCATGTCGACAAGGCGTCTCGATTGGCCTAGCGCGGCGCCGGGTCCGCCCCCTCCTCTAGGCCTCTTGGCGCGCGTGCCCCTGCCGGTGGCGCCTGTGATTGGTGGGGGCGCGCACGCAGGCCCGCCCCGCGCACGTAGCCCCCGCCCCAGCCCGCGCACGCTGTCTGCTCAGACCCCCGCCTCAAGCTGAAGGAGGCGCGTCAGCTGGGGTCCCTGACTCCGCCCCTTTCACTCAGGTCACCCTAGGGCCCTGAGCCCGACCCCGCCCCCGTCAGCAGAGGGCCGCGACCCAAGTGCCCCTCGGCCCCGGACCCCGGCTCCTCACCCTCTCACTGAGATCAGACTCCGCCCCGAGACTGTCCGGTGGTTGGGTCAAAAAAGACCCCAAAGCGCGCTCTGGAGAAGGGGAAGGAGGCGCCCACAGCCCGTCAGCTGGCTACGTTCTCAGCGCTTTCAGAGAAAATGCCGAAAACTGGGGACGTCTTCCCAAACCCGAGCTAGTGCCACCTACCCAACCCATTCTGAGGGGAAAGGAAACAAAGTGAAGTGTGTTCACCGGTTTTAAGCCTGATTGCCGGCGTGCCTGCTGCGCCTGGCCGTGCTTTGTGCAGACATGCATGCGGCCTGAGGCCTGCTCAGGGTCCCCCGTCCAGCCTCACCCGTGCACCAGCGCCTCTTAGCTTTGCTTTCTAAGGGCCCAGATCCCTCAAGGCGCGCCTCGGACTTCGACGTCAGGACTGGGAAGATGACTTATCGACACCGGTGCTGGGCGCTGACTTTCTGCTTTGGGATACGTTGTCACACCCCCTCTCTGAGAAACGCCGTTTCACTAGTGTTACTCGTGGCAATGTCCCAAAGATAATCACGTAAGACAGAATTCCTCTAAGATTCAAAGCACGTGTCAATACATATTTCAGGAGGAGAAAGTCACCTTTGGAGTTCACTTTCCAAAAGAACCTGTTGCCTACGTTGCGGAGCCCTTCTGAGGGACCTCTACATGGGACCTCGCAGACGAGGGCCCAAGAAGTCATCGCTAGGCGCGGTGATGTGGTCCTCCTTTGAAAACCCGGGACCCCTCCGAATTTGGCAGGTTAGATCTCCATTCTGTCTGCCTGTGTCTGCATCTGGCAGAAATTTTGATGCACAGATAAATTCCCGTACAAAAGAGATTAAAGGATAGGAGAATGCTTTATATTAAAATGACGTCACTTACTTTCCATTAATGTTGTGTGATCCTTCCCAAACAATCAAAACTGGCTTTTTTTTTTTTCCTTGTGTGATTATCTTAACCTGTGCTTCAAAAGAAACACCCATTTTCACGTTAGGGTGTGAGGTTAAATATACCACAGTGAATTTTTATGGCATTTCTACTTAGAAAGATAAGATCAAATTTTTAAAAAACCACTTCTCATCTAAAACAGTTACAAGTTCTACCTATTCTATCCAAAAGCTGTTTTTCCCCCTTTTGGTGGTTTTGCCTGCTGTTACTTCTCTCCCGGTTAGTTTTAGTAGCCTCAGAGTTGGTCTCTGCTTACCCACCATTCACCATGCCAGCTTACATTTCCTTTAAAACCATCCCCCTCTGAGTTGAGACTTCTTGGTTGCCCCAGACGGTGAAGTCCAAATTATCTTTAATGGGCTAGCAGACCCTTCACAAGCTAGCTTGCAGTCCTCATACATTTTTTTCTTGCTCTAGGGTTAGATACCATAACCTTCAAATCACATTGTTTAACAGGCTTTTTTGAAGGCCTTGGGGTAGTCTCTGGATGTGAATGTGAGTAACACGCAGACACTCTATGACCCTACCATTTACTGAAAGACCAATCAGCAGGCAGTCACCCAGTGTTCTAAGTCCTGTTACAGAACAGAACAAAGTGAGGAACTCTAGTTCCAGAGTATTTGCTGTTCACGAAGTTTTGAGTGGAGTGTCTTCATTCCTGAGCACTTTGGTCTTTTGGTGTCCCTCTGCTTCTACTTCTAGTAAAGTCTGTCTTATTTTTCAAGTTACACAAATGTCAACCATTTGTTTCTTTTCCTTTCAGAAAATTGATTTCCCTCCTGGGCCCTGGTAGCCCTCACCACGTCCCTGCTCTACCTCAAGGTCTGTGCCAAGTGCTGGGGAGATGGCCCAGGGCAGCACTGACCATAAGACAGATGAACAGACAGCAAGGGATAAAAAGGAGCAAGGATTACCCTGGTATGTGCACAGATTGCCCAGGTAAAGCACACAGGAGGGTCTGAAACTAGCTTGGGAAGGAATCAAATAAGGAGATAGTAGACCAAGGCCAAAGAGACCACAGTGGAGGGGCTGTCAATACACCTTCCAGCAGGGAGGGAGGACATATTTGAACATGACAGAGCATGAAACCAATCTGGTAAGGTGGGTGGAAGGCATGGGAGTCTGGAGAGGTAAGCATGGTAAGAACCCCAAGGATCTTCTAAATGCTTGCTGCTAAGTTACTTCAGTCGTGTCCGACTCCGTGCGACCCCGTAGACAGCAGCCCACCACGCTCCCCTGTCCCTGGGATTCTCCAGGCAAGAACACCGGAGTGAGCTGCCATTTCCTTCTCCAATGCATGAAAGTGAAAAGTGAGAGTGAAGTCCTAAACGCTTAGGATGTTTGAATTTGGTAGTGAGTCAAGATTTTTATTAGGAGGCAAAAGGGGGCTTGTAAAAGGTTTTAAGTTCACAGAGAATCTCTGGCCCCAAAAAGTCATCGAAGTAGAAATGCAATAAGGACTAACTTAGTCAGATTAGATGGAACTATCAAACTGAATATGACAGTAACACATTAGAATGTATTGGGAAATAAAAGATTGCATGAGTTCTTACTAAATAGAAATAAATATGTAAGTAAAAAAAGTAACAGAGATGAGGGAAAAAAAAGGGGAAAGCTGTTCCTTATAGTAGAAGGCTGACTAATGAATGGAGAAGGAATTATTTTTTAATTACCATGTTGCAACTATGGTAGCATTTATTCTGGCAAGAATCATCAGTTAATGCTAAAAATCAGTCAGTAAAAGTTGTTGAGTAAAAAGTTGTGTATGCCATTTCACAGCTTTTTAGTTGCTTATTAGTTATTGATTTCAAAGGGGGAAAAGGTATTTTTCCAGTTAATCACGATGGTGTGATCACTCAGCTAGAGCCAGACATCCTGGAATGTGAAGTCAAGTGGGCCTTAGAAAGCATCACTAAGAACAAAGCTAATGGAGGTGATGGAATTCCAGTTGAGCTATTTCAATTCCTAAAAGATGATGCTGTGAAAGTGCTGCACTCAATATGTCAGCAAATTTGGAAAACTCAGCAGTGGCCACAGGACTGGAAAAGGTCAGTTTTCATTCCAATCCCAAAGAAAGGCAATGCCAAAGAATGCTCAAACTACCGCACAATTGCACTCATCTCACATGCTAGTGAAGTAATGCTCAAAATGCTCCAAGCCAGGCTTCAGCAATACATGAACCGCGAAATTCCAGATGTTCAAGCTGGTTTTGGAAAAGGCAGAGGAACCAGAGATCAAATTGCCAACATCCGTTGGATCATGGAAAAAGCAAGAGAGTTACGGAAAAACGTCTATTTCTGCTTTATTGACTATGCCAAAGCCTTTGACTGTGTGGATCACAATAAACTGTGGAAAATTCT
>SJYX01015338.1:532512-570907 GCA_006410675.1 Oreotragus oreotragus | reverse complement strand
GAAGGCAATGGCACCCCACCCCAGTACTCTTGCCTGGAAAATCCAATGGACGGAGTAGCCTGGTGGGCTGCAGTCCATGGGGTCGCTAACAGTCGGACAGACTGAGCGACTTCACTTTCACTTTTCTCTTTCATGCATTGGAGAAGGAAATGGCAACCCACTCCAGTATTCTTGCCTGGAGAATCCCAGGGATGGGGGAGCCTGGTGGGCTGCCGTCTATGGGGTCACACAGAGTCGGACACGACTGAAGTGACTTAGCAGCAGCAGCAGCAGCAGCATTTGATTCCAAACCATCTAAAGGAAGGTGGTCGGCAGGAATACATAAGAAATAATGGGACAAGCTAGTGTGTTGAAAATCGTTGAAAGCTGGTGATGGATACATGGGGGCTCATGAAACTCTTCTCCCTACTTTTGAATATGTTTTTGAATTCCTCATGATAATAAAAATATGGTGATAAAATGGATGGTTTCAATTCATTACAAGTATTCCATGGGCATGTGTGGCCCAAAAAGCAGTCAGAGAGGAGGACTGCATTTCCTAGGATATTCCACAGCCCTCCCTCAGGAGGAACAATAGGGCCAAACCTCTGGTTCTGGAAACTGAGAGGCCGGGAGGGTGGGGCAGAGTTGTGTCCACAGGTGCCAGCCCTCAGGGGGAGAAGGCCTGAGGGCCTCCAGGGGAGATGAATTTTGGCAACAGGAGCCATATCTAGAGCAAGTTTCTGAGGAACTTTTCTGTGTAGCATACTTTGTAACACCCCGGAGCCAGTTCCTAGTAGAGACCAAGTAAATGCTTTTGTAGTTGGATTGTGTTTTCCTTTGAAAGTAGCTCTGTTCTCAGCCAATGGTGCTTCCTGTGATGGCGGCTTAAATGCCTACTATTTTTGGCAATATCTTCTGGGATACTTGACCTACATAGTCCTGTCTGCACTGAGGCGAATGTGTCTCTCCAGGCCTCAGAAAAGATTGTGTTTTTACTATGATTGCTGCCTGCCTGTCACTCTCATTGAAAGCAAGGTAAGTGGATGAATCATGAGAGACATCCCCATTTGGATGTTTCAGGCAGAGGACTAGACTTAAGAAGCATGTTTTTTTTATTAGATTGAGAAAGTTTTGACTTCCTGGAGATCTGGCAAAGTGCACATTCTCCTCAGCCCCACATCTATTTCCCTCAGAGGCGTTCCTCTAAGGGCAGGGAAGGTTGCTGTCTAGACCCCTGTCTCCAGAGTTCTAGACTGTATGTGGCTGCCACCGGACGCTGCCGTGTTCTTCCCTGCGGCTCTTCTGGCTTCCTTGGCCCGTCTCCCCCAGGCCGGAGTTGGCCCCACACACTCTAGGATGGAGCACGAGTGCCAGGGTGCTGTGGTGGCTTCTCAGGAGACGCTCAGCCCCACCCGCGCCCCAGGCTCCTCTGAGGAGGACCCCTCAGTACTTTAATAGCTGGGCAGCTCCTGTTGCTGCCTAGTGGTGATGAGCTGTCAGGGTCAAGGGAGGGACCCCTTGACCTCTAAACACCACCTGGAGGGGCCTGAGATTTCTCATCTGGATCCTGAACTGACTAGTTTCCTAGGCTCATCAAGCCACTCCACCTCTGTGTGTTTCCCTTCTGAGACTCCCCTCTTCCTTCCGGCTGGTTGTCTTCCACAGTTTCCACGACTCAGCTCAGACCCTTTGACCCCTCCAGGAAGCCTTCTCTGAATACCTGCCCCAGCCCCTCCCCGGGGCGTCAGGGCCATCCACGGCTCTGCATCACAGTTCCTGCTGCATTGAGTAGGAGCACCAGTGTGTGTGGTCGTTTATCTCCTCCTTAGGAATTTCGCAAACACAGGAACTTCATCCTCATTGTTGTTCATCATTCATAGATGTCTGCTGAACTGAACTCATTCCAGCTCTGCGAGCTCACCCGCCAGCCTCTGGCAGGTTTTTGTCCTTTCTCAGTGAGCTGCTTCTGACACCATTCACCACAATGAGTCCAGCAGGCTTGGAATCCTTATCATTTGCACTTTTTTCCCCCCTAGATTTCATGGTAATAGCAATTTTTGTTTCCTTGTTTATTTGTTTTGATATCATAACCTTTGGAGAAGGAAATGGCAACCCATTCCAGTATTCTTGCCTGGAGAATTCCATGGACAGAGGAGCCTGGCAGTTTACAGTCCACAGGGTCGCAAAGAGTCAGACACGACTGAGTGACTTAACAACCATCATAAACTTAAATACCATATACTACAGTTGTGTGACTGAGTATTTTCCACACATCAGCATTTTCCTCTGGATATATTTTAGCCACTTTGATCAAACTTGAGAGACTCTTTCCTTGACTTGATTAGCGCAACACTTAAGTCTCATCAGAAGCACAGCCATCACCGTCAGACACAGAACACCAGGCCTGCCGCTGCAACCTGAGAGATGATTGAAGTTCCATTTGGAGGCATCTTTGAACTCACTGAGTAGACATCATGAGCAAAGCTCACCCTCCCAAGCTGAAGAAACTTATGGACAAGACGTTATCACCGAAATTCAATGGTGGCAAACACGTCCAAGGAATATTGCGGGCACCCGGCCCTTGATGAAGCTTGTGATAGATAACTGTGTGGAGGTGGCAACTGGTAGGCAGCTCGAGGCAAGAGCGCCGCCACGGTAGAAGCCAGGGAAGAAGCACGAACAACGGCCACACCACCAGAGAAATCAACAGCCTGTGTCCCCTCTCCACTCTTCACTAGGAGAAAAACCAACTCATGGACATTTTCTTACTGAACTTTTTTGTTAAATAAGTTTTCATAATAGTCATTAAAAAAAAAAAAAAAAACCACGGCAGGCACCACAGTTGGAGTTGCCACCAAGAAAGTAATTCTAAACCAGTGTATGTCCATTCTTTTCACCTTCAGTTTCTAAGGGTAACATCTTCTGACCGTGTCCCCTGACTCTGGGTGTATTACCCTGTTGGAATACACAGTCTCCACACATTTGTTAACGTGAACAAATATGCAACACCTACACACATAAAGACAAATATGCATCTCAAATTTTTCATTGTGTCAGATGTTTCCATTTATCTTTTTCTTTGGAAGTACCTCCTCACATTTCAGTTCAGTTCAGTTCAGTCGCTCAGTCGTGTCCGACTCTTTGCGACCCCATGAATCGCAGCACGCCAGGCCTCCCTATCCATCACCATCTCCCGGAGTTCACTCAGACTCACGTCCATCAAGTCCGTGATGCCATCCAGCCATCTCATCCTCGGTCGTCCCCTTCTCCTCCTGCCCCCAATCCCTCACATTTAGGATTAGAATATTTCTCTAACAACCAAGTTTCATCGAAGTCCTAGTGAAATAGCCATTGTCTTATATATGGGAAAAGTGAGCTAATGTAGAGTTTTCACGCTTTTGAAAAAAAGAAGCCAAGACCCATAATAAGAAATACATTTTATAGTATAGGCCATTATGCACACACGCACGTGTGCCCGTGCACACACACACACATATACATACACATGAAGCCAAAGTTTCATGAAATATGGTTAATGGTGTCACACCTTTGTGAATGTACTTAATGCCACAGATTGTACACTTAAAAATTATTAAAATTATAAATTTTATGTTATATATATTTTACCACAGTTTTTAAAAAGTTTTATGAGGTAATATTTACCCTTACTTTAAGGCATTTTCTTTGATGTCTTCTATTTTTGTTAATTCTAGTTGTCATCCTTTAAGTTGATTTGTGACTCACCATGATCACCGCTGGCTGGTGAGATGCCGACACAAGGACCTGGAAGCTGAACTTGTTCACTCCGTTTTCATACAGTTTACTGGGCTCGTGGCTTTTCCAAAGCATTCGAAATAGCTGCTGCTCCAGTGTTGCTTCCTGGAGAACCCAGGGTGGAGGAGCCTGGAGGGCTACAGTCTATGGGGTTGCAGAGAGTTGGACATGACTCAGAAACTTTAATTATTACTATTCAGTTCAGTTCAGTCGCTCAGTCGTGTCCGACTCTTTGCGACCCCATGAACAAGCACGCCAGGCCTCCCTGTCCATCACCAGCTCCCAGAGCCTACCCAAACTCAGGTCCATTGTGTCGGTGATGCCATCCAACCATCTTATCCTCTGTCGTCCCCTTCTCCTCTCGCCTTCAATCTTTCCCAGCATCAGGATCTTTTCAAATGAATCACTTCTTCCCATCAGGTGGCCAAAGTATTGGAGTTTGAGCTTAAGCATCAGTCCTTCCAATGAATATTCAAGACTGATTTCCTTTAGGATGGACTGGTTGGATCTCTTTGCAGTCCAAGGGACTCTCAAGAGTCTTCTCCAACACCACAGTTCAAAAGCATCAATTCTTCAGCATTCAGCTTTCTTTATAGTCCAAGTCTCACATCCATACACGACTACTGGAAAAACCACAGCCTTGACTCAATGGACCTTTGTAATTATTACTATTTACTATTAATAAAAAGAAGTGAGTAAAATCAAGCTAGCAATTCCCTGTATGTGTGTGTATGAAACTGAACTGAAAACTGAAACATTCACTCAGTGGTGTCCAACTTTTTGTGACTCTGTGAACTATAGCCCATCAGGCTCCTCTGGGATTTTCCAGGCAGGAACACTAAGTGCATTGCCATTTCCTTTTCCAGAGGTTCTTCCCCACCCAGATCTCCTGCATTGCAGGCAGATTCTTTACAGTCTGAGCCACCAGGGAAGTCCATGTGTGTATAAGTCACTATTTTTGAAGGCCAAGTTTGGGGCCATGTTTAGAAAGTATGACGTAATTGTATAAATTATATCTTAACTTGAAAATCTTCCCTTCCTTAATTTGACGTCTGTAAGTATGTGATTCTGTTGATTATTATTTTTATCTTTAGCACTGCTCCTGCTGCTGCTGCTGCTAAGCCGCTTCAGTCGTGTCCGACTCAGTGCAACCCCACAGATGGCAGCCCACCAGGCTCACCCGTCCCTGGGATTCTCTAGGCAAGAACACTGGAGTGGGTTGCCATTTCCTTCTCCAATGCATGAAAGTGAAAAGTGAAAGTGAAGTCGCTCAGTCGTGTCCGACTCTTCGAGACCCGATGGACTGCAGCCAGAGGTTATAAATGCTGAAGACATCTTCAGGGATCAGAGAGTTAATAGAAACATGGGGGCTGGCTGCGGTGACATAAGGGAGTTTGCCCAGCCTGGAGGTGCTCAGAGTCCAATAAAAAACAAACACACAAACTGCTGTGTCCAGGGGGGTCTTTATGTAATCCACAGCCTGTGTTTGAGATCTCACTTACACACAGTTGTTTCAAGAGGTTTGACTATGAAAGCCAAGAAGGGGAAAGAAGTAGTAGGTTCAGGGAGCGACCACGGAGTGATAGGAGAGACTTTTAAGAAGCAGAAGACTTGAGTACACAGAATGGGAGCACAGCAAACATCACAGCAGTGTACTGAATTGTTGCAATCCTGCTTTTGGATCTGTAACATTAATACTGATGAGGGTGTTATTTGTAGTTCCTATCAGTAACGTAGAATTTTATCCAGCACTCCATAGTGCTTCTATATAATATTAGTAATTATGACTGCCATGTCTTTACCATTCTGAATGTATAAGATGTTTTCCACTCCACAGTCTCATATCCCTAAAATGACAGTGAAATGTCAATTACCATCATTTCCACTGTATAGATAAGGAAAGGGAACCCAGAGATGTAAACTGATCTGCCAGCAAGTGGAAACCCAGACTTCCAGACTCTGTACATTTTCCACCACCCAGTACTGTGTTCTGCGTCTCTGTCCACAGAATGGAGGTCCAATCATGCAAACCTCACGTCTCACTAGGTGGAAATTTTTTCTGCTATACCTTACCTAACGTGGCAAAGTGGAAGAGAAATAACTTTCTATATAAAGAAGCAATCAAACTTGCACTTGCTTCAGCATCACATATACTAAAATTGGAATGATACAGAGAAGCTTTGCCCAAGGATGACATGCAAATTCGTGAAGCATTCCATATATTTAGGACTTACTGTATACCACAGGGAACTCTGCCTAATAATCTGAAATGACCTATATGGGAAAGGAATCTAGAAGGGAGTTGATATATGCGTATGTACAACCAATTCACTTTGTTGTACACTTGAAACTAATATTACACTGCAATCAACTATACTCCAATATAAATTTTTTTAAACCTACTGAAAACTGTTATAAGAAAAAAAGAAAAAGAATCAACCAGGCTTATTATAATACTCTCTGATAAAATTTAGTCAGACTGCAACATATATGCTCAGAAGAAAACAGCTTCATTTCTACTGGAAGAAAATGGGATCCCCTAGCCCTAAGCACACCTTCAGGTGAATCATAGTCTAAGCTCACTTGTTGACCCAGCCTCCTGAGATGCCCAGCCTGAAAACTACCCACCTACGCCTCTTTCACGAGCCTGACTCCTTTTTGAAATGGTGAACTGGAACTAACAAGACCTAAAAGAAACAGAAGATATTAAAAAGATGTGGCAAGAATACACAGAACTATACAAAACCACAATAGGGTAGTCACTAACCAGAGCCAGACATCCTGGAATGTGAAGTAAAATGGGCCTTAGGAAACATTACTATGTGACAGAATTCCAGTTGAGCTATTTAAAATCTTAAAAATAATGCTGTTAAAGTGCTGCACAAAATATGTCAGCAAATTTGGAAAACTCGGCAGTGGCCACAGGACTGGAAAAGGTCAGTTTTCATTCTAATCACAAAGAAGGAGAATGCCAAAGAATGCTCAAACTACCCATACAACTAGATTCATTTCACATGCTAGTACAGTTATGCTCAAAATCCTTCAAGCTAGGCTTTAGCAGTACATGAACCAAAACGTCCAGATGTACAAGCTGGGTTTAGAAAAGGCAGAGGAACCAGAGATCAAATTGGCAACAATCATTGAATCATAGAGAAAGCAAGGGAATTCCAGAAAAACATCTACTTCGCTTCATTGACTATGCTAAAGCTTTTGACTATGTGGATCACAAAAAACTGTGGAAAATTCTTAAAGAGATGGGAACACCAGACCACCTTACCTGTCTCCTGAGAAACCTGTATGCAGGTCAAGAAGCAACAGTTAGAACCAGACATGGAGCAATGAACTGGTTCAGAATTGGGAAAGGAGTATGAGAAGGCTGGATACTGTCACCTTGCTTATTTAACTTCTATGTAGAGTACATCATTCAAAACACCAGGCTGGATAACTCACAAACTAGAATCAAGATTGCTGGGAGAAATATCAACAACCTCAGATAAGCAGATGGTAACATTCGAATGGCAGAAAGTAAAGAGGAACTAAAGAGCCCATCAATGAAGGTGAAAGAGGAGAGTGAAAAAACTGACTTGAAACTCAGTATTCAAAAGGCTAAAATCATAGTATCCAGTCCCTTCACTTCATGGCAAATAGAAGGGGAAAAGCAGAAGCAGCGACAGACTTTATTTTCTTGGGCTCCAAAATCACTGCTGACAGTGACTGCAGCCATGAAATTAAAAGATGCTTGCTCCTTGGAAGGAAAGGTATGAGAAACTTAGACAGTGTGTTAAAGAACAGAGACATCACTTTGCCAATGAAGGTCCATATAATCAAAGCTATGGTTTTTCCAGTAGTCATGTACAGATGTGAGAGTTGGACCATAAAGAAGGGTGAGTGCCTAAGAACTGATGCTTTTGAATTGTGGTGCTGGAGAGGACTCTCGAGAGTCCCTTGAACAGCAAGGAGATGAAACCAATCAATCCTAAAGGAAATCAACCCTGAATATTCATTGGAAGGACTGATGCTGAGGCTTCAATACTTTCTCCACCTGAATTGAAGAGGTGACTCACTGGCAAAGACCCTGATGTTAAGAAAGATCAAAGTCAGAAGGAGGTGGCAGGGATGAGATGGTTTGATAGCATCACTGACTCTATGGACATGAATTCGCTCAAACTCCAGAAGATAGTAAAGGAAAGGGGAGCCTGGCGTACTGAAGTCCATGAGGTTGCAAAAGTTGGATATGACTTAGCGACTGAATGACAGTAACAATCTGTTATGGTTTGAATATGCTGCTGCTGCTAAGTCACTTCAGTCGTATCCACCAGGCTCCGCCATCCCTGGGATTCTCCAGGCAAGAATACTGGAGTGGGTTGCCATTTCCTTCTCCAATGCATGAAAGTAAAAAGTGAAAGTGAAGTCACTCAGTCCTTAGTGACCCCATGGACTGCAGCCTACCGGGCTCCTCCATCCATGGGATTTGCCAGGCAAGAGTACTGGGATGGGGTGCCATCGCCTTCTCCATGTTCACCCAGAATTTATATGTATGGTTGTGTTTAGAAATGAGGTATCTAAGAAAATGATAAAGGTTCAAAGCAGCTATAAGGGTGGGGACTTGTGAAAAGAGACATGGAGAGCTCTGGGTGCCCTCTCCCCTCAGGGCTGACCGAGGAAGGGCCAAGCGAGGACAGGGCCAAAAGGTGGCCAGGAAGCAGCCTGTTCAGTGACCGAATTGGCTAGGATCTTGATCTTACACTTCTGGCCTCCAGAACTGTGAGAAAA
Source organism: Oreotragus oreotragus (assembly GCA_006410675.1). Lineage (NCBI taxonomy): Eukaryota > Metazoa > Chordata > Mammalia > Artiodactyla > Bovidae > Oreotragus > Oreotragus oreotragus. The sequence continues at coordinate 562,378 of SJYX01015338.1, read as the reverse complement.
TAAATTTCTACTGTTGAATCCACCCAGTCTACAGTACTTACAGCCAGGAAAATCACAGTCCTGAAAGAATTGACCCCTTGGGGAAAAATCTCTATAAATAGTACTTGCTTCCTGGTACTTTTCTAAATGTATCTGTTCTCAAGTTAACACCACATTATAGAATACTGAAAATCAACTACTAAAAATAGAAGTAGACTTTTAATTTCCATATTCTATATGAACATTTCTGGAAAGGACTTTACATTCCTTATCCTCCTCACAGATTGTGTGTTTTATATCAGCTCTTAATTACAGAGGCTGGGGTTTAAATGAATATATAAAGATTTTTACGTAGTCAAATTCAAGAATAATTGTTATTCTTATAAATAGGTATCAGTTCAGTTCAGTTCAGTCTCTCAGTCGTGTCTGACTCTTTGCAACCCCATGAATCGCAGCACACCAGGCCTCCCTGTCCATCACCGTCTCCTGGATTTCACTCAGACTCACATCCATCAAGTCAGTGATGCCATCCAGCCATCTCATCCTCGGTCGTCCCCTTCTCATCCTGCCCCCAATCCCTCCCAACATCAGAGTCTTTTCCAATGAGTCAACTCGTCACATGAGGTGGACAAAGTACTGGAGTTTCAGCTTTAGCATCATTCCTTCCAAAGAAATCCCAGGGCTGATCTCCTTCATTTATACATTTGTCCAGATTGCTTCTCTGGTAATTTTTAGGGTAGTTCGCATGGTCTCTCCAGTTGTTGAAAGAATCCTAAAAGACCAGAGGAGCAAGCACTTCCTGTCAGGTCTCTCCTCTAGCGACTGTGTCCGCGTGAGGGATAGCCACATGGCTGAAAAGAGCACTGGTCTGTGGGCCCCGGTTCTGAACAGCAACCAGCAAGTTACTTCAAGTTATTAATGTTCATCTCTCCCATTTGTTGAATCAAAGGATTGAACTATTCTATGACTAAACAGAGCAGCTACATTAGATTTTAGAAAAACACTAAAAAAAATACCCTTCTTAAAAAAATAAATGTAGGGATAATGACTTCAGTCCAAGCTAACTGGAAAGGAAAACTGTCATAATTTTGACTCTGAAATACTTTTATCTGCTGAGTTCCTTCTTTAGGGTGAAAAGGAAGCAAGAGCCAGCATTTCATCATCAAAACCAGTATATCTTGCCAATTCTTGCCAACATGCAAACAAAAAAACGCTTTGTTCTGCTTCTTTCAGGCATGGAAAAATATGACTCAGTTCTGTCCTCAGTACAAGTGGCAGAGGCACTATGGTGACCCACATTTCCAACCAGAGGGCATGAGCCTTGGGCTATGGTCAGTGGTGGTACACACGGAGACACCAGGAACTAGGAGGAAGTCCGTGACCCAGTAGAACCAAGAAGGAAGTAAGCTGTGGCCCTGGCAGGGAGGTTAAGAAGTCTCAGATTCTTTTGATTGACTGATGAACAGCGGTTCCTTTAAATGTAGAAAGCTCCTAAATCATGAGGTTGATAGACAATTTTTTAAAATTAATGGATCGAAGTGTCTTAACTCTTGATATGGTCAGATGGCTGACAGTGTGATGGTAACTGGTAAAAGGCTTCTCGAGGCAGAGTCTGTGACAGTACATTCACTGTGTTGACAGGCAGGTCTCTACTCTGGGCGGACAGGGGAAAAACCCTCCCAAATGCAAAAGGCACACTGCCTTCCTGTTTGGCACCCCACTCCAGTACTCTTACCTGGAAAATCCTATGGATGGAGGAGCCTGGAAGGCTGCAGTCCATGGGGTCACTGAAGGTCGGACATGACTGAGCGATTTCACTTTGACTTTTCACTTTCATGCATTGGAGAAGGAAATGGCAACCCACTCCAGTGCTCTTGCCTGGAGAATCCCAGGGACGGGGGAGTCTTTTGGGTTGCTGTCTATGGGGTCGCACAGAGTCAGACACGACTGAAGTGACTTAGCAGCAGCAGCAGCCTTCCTGTTTCTTTATTAACCTTTTCATTTGGAGGTAATTCTATTAATAGCTTCCCATGCCGAGAGGTCAGAGGCCCTTCTCCCCAGTTCCCCCATGGCGGCAGAACGCACAGTTGGAGGGCAGCATCCCCCCCGACACCGATGTTGATGGAGACACAGGGCACTCCGTCACCAGGGGTCCCACTCACAGAGTCGTTAGAGGCACACCGCTTCCTCCTCAGTCCTGGCAGCCACTGATGTCTCCTCCACAATTCTTTTCATTTCAAGAATGTCCTATAAAGGGAATTGTACAGTTAGTGACCTTTTGGCATTCGCTTCTTTCATTCAGCATAATTCTCTGAAGAGTTGTTCAGATGGTTGCACATCTGCATCAACAGTTCACTCCTTTTTGTCACTGAGTGTTATTCCATGGAATGGATGGACCACAGTTTTATCATTCATTCAAGGAAAACATCTGGGTTGTTTCCATAGGGGTATTACAGACAAAGCTGCTGTGGACGCTTTGTGTACAGGTTTCTGTGTGAATGTAAGTCTTCATTTCTGTTGGATAAACGCCCAGGAATGTAATTACTGCATTGCATGCTTAGTTGCATGTTTAGTTTGATAAGAGACAGCCAAACTGTTTTCCAGAGTGTTTGTACCAGTTTGTATCTGGGTGATCAGGTTTCTCCCTTTCCTCACCAGCACTGGATGCTGCCCTCATTTTTAATTTTTACCATTCTGGTACATGTACAGTGATAATTCCTTGTGGTTTTAACTTGTATATCCATAATGGTTCTTTATGTTGAACATTTTTCCTATGCTTATTTGTCATCAGTGTATCCCCTTCAGTGAAATATCTTTTCATATTTTTTACCCATTTTCTAATTGGATCATTTGTTTTTTTTACTGCTGAATTGAATTTTGAGAGTTCTTTATGTAGTTGAGCTGCTAGTCCTTTGTTGGATATTTACTTTGTGAACATTTTCTCCCAGTCTATGGGTTTGTCTTTTCATCTTCTTAGCATGGTCTTTTGCAAAAGTTGGAGTGGGAGGGCCTTTCAGGAAGGGCTTTGGGTTGTGCACAAGCATAGCACAATGACTGCCTTTTTTGCCAGCAACACACAGGATGTTTGACAGGCAAGGAGACTGACAGATAATAATAATACCTCACATGTGGCTCTTTGCCCCAAATCTTATCCTTTGGTTCCTTTTAGGCAAAGGGGCCTCCTCTACTCACTTTGACCTGGATGATGGGAAACTTTAACGTTTAATTTTTGCTGAAAGAAGCCAAACTTTTAAGTGAGAAATGTGGTATGTGGTGAACACTTTCACAAACATTTCCTAAAGGTAATCAAGAGAGAAATAAAAATGGAACATCCGTTGAGAAAGGTCTTAAAGTAAGACCATTGCTTATTTTGAAATTCCTCCTTGGAACTCAGACAGTTCCAGTAAGATATGATAGTTGGCCGATGCCACCATTCTTTCCACATTCAGGAAAGTTCAGGAATGTTTTCTGTTACAAAATCACTGGGAAGTCTGATGGCAAGTATATGCCTCCGTAATTGGCAGGGTTTTGTCCTTGTGGACTCTGTGCAGGTGCCCAGAGAAGACCTCTCCCCTCTGCCTGCGAGGTTGCTGTCGACCTGCTGGAGAGGTGATAAACATTCTTACTTCCTCTCACACCTTTCCTTACAACAGTAAGACCCTTTCTATTTCTTGAAAGCATGTCTCTTCCTCTACTGTTGCCCAATGCCTGGAATAATCTTCAGTTACACAGTTACAAGGTCTGAGCAGGCCCTGGTCTCCAGTGCCACAACCTCAGCAGCTGCAGGGTCTGGATGGTGTGACTGTTCCTGGGCCTCAATCCCAGCAGCCTGGGCTCTAGGCTCCATGGCCTGCGAGGCTGCCACATTGGGGGCCTTTGAGTTCCACCTGTAGGTCTCATGAATGTGAGTCTGAAGAGCCCGCTTTAACACAGATGGGCCCGCAGCCTTCTGGCTACATCGGCTACATGGGAGGTGAGGCAAGTGTGTCCCGTGCTCTTGGTGTGCCCGCCTGAGGGGTCTCAGCACACAGACGAGGTCTCAGCCAACCCACAAACCTTGAGCAAAGCCACAGACTCTTTCCCTGAAAAACGACTTTCTGTCATTTAGCACAGACACACCCAAAGGTCCTTCTGTGGAACCATGGGGAGAGCCCCCACTTAGAGCCGGACTGCAGCCTCTTTCTTACCCACAGCCCAGATGAACCCTTGACAAAATCAAGGCTGATACCCACTCAGCGACAGCAGAGCCAAACGTGGTGCTTTGTTCATCATCCTTGTCCAGTTGACGTTCAAAATTCCAGGTTTTTTTAATTGAAAATAACCAGAAAAACTCTCAAAATTCGAAATCCTCAAGATTCACAAAAACTACTATTTACTACACTACAATCTAATCTTTATTTTGATTTAAAAATATTATCATTTTTTAGACCTGCATTGTGATCCTCTTCATCCTGTTTCTAGTATTAGAAATGCTTACACCTATTTGTTAGCATAACCGGGGCACACCCACTCCAGTAGCCCGCAGGATTCATGCCCTGGGTGGAGTGTGGACCAGGCGATAGTGGGCTGGCAGCAAGTGCAGTGTTAGCAGACCTGCCACTTGGAATCTCTGGTGCTTGGCAGAAATCTGGTGCGTGGTGGGTTTACTGTCCATTCTGAATAGTTGTGTGCGTGAACATGCCTTGTGAACACGCAGCTTTATCTTGTTGGTCTGAAGATTCTGGTTCTGAATACTTCAGACTCTTATGTTTGCCTAAAAAGTACAGGCTTTCCAGGTGGTAAAAGCACAACCTACATTATGGTGAAGAACCGCCACAAACTGGAGCCAAGGCCTCCCCTGCTCTGGAAGAGGGCAGAGTGGCCCTGCATGGGCAGTGGGAGCATCTGTTTAGGGTTCTGGGAACACACACTGCAGCCTGGTTCAGAGATCTGGGGTCTTCATTACAAACAGTCTCACTAGACTTGCAGGATATCAGCATCTCCTCCAGGCTGGTCCTGTCGGTGCGGATCAAGGACCCCATGGCTCCATTTCTGCTGCGATAATAGTGAGCCCCTGCAACTCACCTCCCTCCTCAGGAGCCAGCGAGGGTGCAGGGCTTGGAACTGCTGCTGTTGTGGATGAATGTGGAATGTTAGGAGAGCCAGGGGTTTCAGGGAAAAATAGGCAAAATACCTTGAAATGACCCTTCCGCCCCCAGCCCAGCCCGGGGCCACTTCTGGTGCACGGCCCACAGCTGTAGTGGTTAGGGCACTGTTACCACGTGGCCATGTTTCCAGGAAGGAGCCTCGGAGCCTGGAGAGCAAGCAGCTCTGGAGGAGACAGTTGTTGGGAAGGGTCATGAAGCACTTTGGGGCAGGGACCGGCATGCAAGTGTGGAGGGGGCCGGCATGGTGCCTGTGAGAGCAACTGGGTCAGAATGCTGTGCCCAAGCCCAGCTCTGCACAAAGGAGCAGAGGCGCTCTTCCCGGTCCCATGACCCTGAGCTGCACAGCCCGGCCTGCCTGCAGGACCGGCCTTGGGCTGGGGCCCCAGGGAACCTTACGGACAGATGAGCAGTCAGGGCACTGCGCTGCCTTGGCTGCCCACTTTGACTGTGAATTTGTTGACTTGCTTACCCATTGAAGACCTCAGTTTACCCATCTGTAAGATGGGGATCGTACCATCTCCCTCACAGCTGCTCAGATTTGGGCAGCTGGCTTGTGTAGTCACTCGGTAAACAGCCGTTCTATTTTATTCACCCAAACCGACACTGTGCGTGTGTGCATGCTGAGTTACTTCAGTCGTGTCTGACTCTTTGTGACCCCGTGGACGGTACCCTGCCAGGCTCCTCTGTCCATGGGATTCTCCAGGTAAGAATAGTGGAATGGGTTGCCATTTCCTCCTCCAGGGGATCTTCCCAACACAGGGATCGAGTCCTCATCTCTTACGTCTCCTGCATTGGCAGGTGGGTTCTTTACCACTGGTGCCTCTCAGGAAGCCGCAAACTGACACTGCTTGCTGCTTAGTCGCTTCAGTCATGTCTGACTCTGTGTGATCCTATGGACTGCAGCCTGCCAGGCTCCTCTGTCTGTGGGATTCTCTAGGCGAGAGTACTAGAGTGTGTTGCTTTGCCCTTCTCCAGCAGTTCTTTCCCACCCAGGGATTGAACCTGGATCTCCTGCGTTGCAGGCGGGTTCTCTACTGCTGAGCCACCAGGGAAGCTCCAAACCAACACTCCTATTACCTAATTCACCATCACCGTACATTAGATCTGCACACAGAGGCACTTTGATTTGCCTGCAGTGTGTTAGGCAAGTCAGCAGAGAGTCGAAATACTCTTGGTGACACCGTTCTGAATATCACGGGTGGATTAACTCTGGGTCTGTGGCTCACTTGTAACTCGAGGCTCCCCTGAGCAGTACGTCAGGAAGCACTGCCTTCATGGATGGGAAGCCTCGGGAGTCACTGGCTCCCTCCTGCCTGTTAAGAGCCTGCGCTCAGCACTGCTGCAGACACTTCTATGTGAAGAGGCCACGCATGGTCGTCTGCCTCAGGCTGTGTTTATTCTTGGGGAATAGTGACTCACCGGCTGCTGAAAATATTGTGACTTTGGGTTTTTTGTGACAGCCTCTCCATGTTTCCTTCCTGCAGGGCCGTTTCATTTAATTACAGCATAACAGTAAACTGTGGCGATTCTGTACATCCTCACTGAGCAGATACATTTACATTTTTGTTGTCAGTGGGAGCTGCTTGAAGAAAACACGTGGCATTCGCTTGTGGAGTTCTCGAAGCTGTAGGCACGCAGCACTGTCCTCTGCTCCTCGGGGGCTGTTGTCCGTCTTTCCTTCGCCAGGACTGCTCGCCCCTCTGCCAGGTCCAGAGGAGGCCTCAGTTGTGTCCAGAGGGGACTGTGTGCTGCAGCAAGCTGATGGACGGGTGGTGATGGAAAGGAAGTGCCTCCTCTTTCTTCGTCTTTATGCCTGCTAGTTGTGAACTCAAGAATTTTCTAGAATTCCACCTAAAGACAGAGTTAGCCCAGTGAGAAAGGATACAGAACTGAAACATAGACCTGACTCGTTCATGATCCAGAATCACTTACCGTGTTAATTCACTGACCTCTTGTTTCATCTGGGTTTTTTCATCTATATATAGTTTCATCTTTACCCGTAGGTTCTTTACAGGATAAAAGGAAAAATGAAGACAGCAGGCACAACAAAGGCAGCCACGTCAGCTACAAATGCTCCTAAAGCTCTCTTCACTTATAAACCTGGGCAGACTCCCAGGGACCCCCGAGGCCCCTGAGACATGTAAGGACACAAGGACCACAGGCAGAACTGGAATAAGGAACCCCAGAGGCTGTGGTGCTGAAGCCAGAAATAGACAAGAACTTAAAAAATGTGAAACTAGTAGATCCTTCAGAGACTTTCGGGACGGTATTGTGTACATGAAAGAAGAGCAGGCCACCCGGAGGAACACCACTACAAGAAAGAGTTGTAGGGAATTTTAAACATAATTTTTATTTTGTTAATTTTTTATTATAAATTTTGTTTTTTTTTTAAGGTATTATGGGTTATTTTTGCAGTCTTCAAAATTAGGTGGTTGACTCTTGGTCTGAAAAACAAACAAAAAAATCCTCTATTATATACTCCGTACTCAACATGGGGAGGTGGGAATAAAATATAATTTTTAAAAGAATTAAGTTACAAAATTCAAAGAACCAACCTAATAACAGAATGGACTCAGATATGTGAACTCCAGGTACAGAGTGTGTTTGAGGGAATCTAGTAAAAGCGCAGGGTGAGGGAGTTTCTGCTTTCATTAGTGGGGGGACAGTAAATCTTTTCAGCCTCCCTGAAAACACCTGCAGAGGCCACGAGTTAAAAATTTGGAAAACGCAGAAGGACTAATCAAGATCCGGGGAAGATGGGGAAGGGGGCTGAGCAAGTGGAGCTGGCCTTGACCCAGGAACGAGGGGCCCGGGTGGAGCTGCCTGCAGGCTGACTCGGAGCTGACCCTCAAGGCCGGGAGCAGGTCACCCCATAGAGACCATCCTGGCTGTGTGGCCCTGGGACGCCCAGACACTCTCCAGCCCTCACACAGCACCCCTGTCCTCCCGGGGGCCGCGGACACAGCTCATTGCTCCTGTGTGGTCCCTGGTCGCGCTGTGCACACCAGAAGAGTGGAGAGATGGCCCTTTACCAAGAAGGTGTGCCAGTCACTGGCCCAGCAGGCAGGCAGCTTCATGCAGCCCAGGTGCAGACGGAGGAGGGAGGGCTGTCCGCAGGGACCCGTGAGGAAAGACGTGCCGTCGGCCATGGCAGGTGGGGACTCGTGCCCGGAAAGCATGTGTGGCCATGAGGGGCACTGGCATGCATCTGGACTCGGAGGTCAGAGGAGCTTTCTGAGGAGCTGGGGGGAAGTGAGGCTGTTCCAGGGGAGATCAGGGCTCCAGGGGGCCTGTGGCGGGGGCTGAGCAGTCTGCACAGGGGGCTTCAGAGTTAAAGTCAGAGAGAGGCAGAGGAGGGGGAGGGCAGCCGCAGGAGCTGGGACTCAGGTGCCCGTCAGACTCATGTTCCTGTGGCAGGTCTTCCTTCCAGTACTTCCTGCCCAAGCACAGACGCCATGAGGTGATGTGGGGTCTGCATCCCCAACCCTGGGACCTGGGGAGGGTCCCAGTGGTGGTGGAGATGGAGCTGCCACCTTGCTGGGCTTCCCTGGTGGCTCATACAGTAAAGAACCCACCTGCAATGCAGGAGATCTAGGTTCAGTCCCTGGGTGAGAAAGATCCCCTGGAGGAGGGCATGGCAACCCACTCTAGTATTCTGGCCTGGAGAATCCCATAGACAGAGGAGCCCAGCGGGCTATTGTCCATGGGGTCACAAAGAGTCGGACATGCCCGAGCGACTAAGCACAGCACAGCCGGTGGCAGAAGGGGCAGGGCCTCCCAGGGGCCCAGCTCTGGGAGCACCCATGTGGCTCTGCAGGGCCTAGGAGGGGGCTTGAGGTCTGACAGCCCAGGCCAAGCTCCTGGCTGGCCCCTGGGAGCCGGACCACATCAGGCATGTGCTGCCTGGAGCAAGGCCTGCCCAAAGTGCAGCAGCCTGGATGAAACACAGGAGGTGCAGTTGGCCTGCAGCTTGTTCCTCACCAGCAGGGACTGCCACCGTGCGGGCACACGGCCACTCAGGACAGTAGGTCAGGAGTGGAGAGCGGGCGAGTGGTGACACATCGAGGAAGCAGGGGGCCCCAGGGTCTCCACGGGGGAGCTGCACCCCCTCTGTTGTCATGGCCGCCCCGGGGGCTGCAGTGTCCAGCTTGGTTGATGGAGCCTCTGTCCTGAAGGCCTGTAATGCCACAGCTGCCATGGTGTGCAGAGGCCGACGGTGGTGTTTTTGTCCACATTTCACAGGTCAGCCTTGGACAGACAGAAATCATGACTTGCTTCTCACTGTGCAGATCCAGCAGCAAGGAGGGGCTCACAGCCGCTCTGGTAGGGGATCCGATCTGTGATGGTGGCAGACACTTTGTTGAGATGATTGTGTGTTTTTGTAAATTAATTATTTAATTGTGGCCGCACTGGGTCTTTGTTGCTACTCAAGGGCTTTCTCTGATTGCAGTGGGTGAGGGTCACGCTTTCTCGTGGGGCACGGGGCTTCTTACCGGGTAGTTTCTTTTGCTGTGGGGCATGGGCTGTAGGGCGTGCAAGCTCTCTCTAGTTGTGGTGCGTGGCCTTCTCGACGTGGTGGCTTCTCTTGCTGGGGCACAGGCTCTGAGATGTGGGACTTCAGAAGCTGCGGCCCATGGGCTCTAGGGCACAGGCTCAGTAGTGGTGATATGTGGGCTTTAGCGGCCCACGACATGTGGGGTCTTCCTGGATCTGGGATGCAACTTATGTCCCCTGCATTGGCAGGCGGATTCCTACCCACTGGAGCACCAGGCAAGTCCGTGATGACTGTGTTTTGAATTGACTGTTTCACCTGCTGTAAAAAGCAGGAGCTGGGGGGCGGACAGTGAGAGGTGAGTATGGGAGGGTTCCCACTGGGGCCCTTCTGCCCTTTGTCTTTTCACTGTGGGGACTCACCATGCAGCTGATTCCTCTTGGCCCTGGATGTGCTGGTCTGGGGAACAGGGTGACAGAGGGGAAACACCTTCCCTCTGTGGCCATCAGTTTTTGTGCTCCCCTGGGCTTTTGCAGTTTCTTAATTGAACAGTGGAAACAGTGACAGACTTTATTTTCTTGGGCTTCAAAATCACTGCAGATGGTGACTGCAGCCATGAAATTAAAAGATGCTTACTCCTTGGAAGAAAAGTTATGACCAACCTAGACAGCATATTAAAAAACAGAGACATTACTTTGCCAACAAAGGTCTGTCTAGTCAAAGCTATGGTTTTTCCAGTAGTCATGTATGGATGTTAGAGTTGGACTATAAAGAAAGCTGAGTGCTAAATAATTGATGCTTTTGAACTGTGATGTTGGAGAAGACTCTTGAGAGTCCCTTGGACAGCAAGGAGATCCAACCAGTCCATCCTAAAGGAAATTAGTCCTGAATATTCATTGGAAGGACTGATGCTGAAGCTCTAATACTTTGGCCACCTGATGCAAAGAACTGACTCACTGGAAAATACGCTGATGCTGGGAAAAATTGAGGGCAGGAGGAGAAGGAGACACAGAGGATGAATGGTTGGATGGCATCATCGACTCAGTGGACATGAGTTTGAGTAAACTCTGAGAATTGGTGATGGACAGGAAGGCCTGGCGTCCTGCAGTCCACGGGGTCACAAAGAGTCGGACATGGCTGAGCAACTGAACTGAACTGAACGGAACTGAATTGAACTCCAGAGCTCTTCCAAGGATGTTACCACCTTGGGTAGTTGTTTTAGTTGATGTTTCTGTGGAAGGACACAGGCTGAGACCGCCTCGTCCTCATCTTGCTGACATCACCTGCATCTCTACTCTGTGTCAACCCGCTGGGACTATCGCCAGTGGGGGAGCCCCACTCCACGGGTGCCAGGTGTACCACGTGGTGGTGGAGGGTCAGGCTGGTAACCTAAATACGCTGCCAGATTTTTCTTTCCAGGTCCCAGCCCCTCACAAGGTTAGAAATGTGTTTTTACCACTTCTGCGTTTCCTGAGCCAACTCACCACTCTGTGGGTTTGACGCTGACTAAACAATACCAATGGCTGATAAATCTCTAAAGTTCTACTTTCTCATGAAATTACCACTCCTAAAACCATGTGGGACTCAGGTCACTGTGTTTTCAATAAGGTATTTTATTCCCCAGGCAAAGTATGTCTTTGCCTGTTGCCTGGAATGAGTAGCTTACGTTCTCTTACACCATGGATTTAAGAGAGCTTTTCCAGCCTTCAAGACACATTGGAAAATCCAAAGGGCTTAATACTCTTTCTGCTCTAAGTTGTAGCAGAAAATAAGCAAAGCAAACACTGTTCTCTTAGCTGGAATAACTTGAAACTGCACTGGTAACTTTTCATATACACATGTAATCCCTTGAAAACCCTGGCAAGAAGGAAATGTGTGAGAGTGTTTAGAGCCCTGGGTCTTTGTTTCTCCTTCTCATCCTGTCTGATGCAGACTGCTCCCTCCCCACTCTGGTCCCCACAGTGTGCCCCTCCACCTTCATGCCCAGGAAGGCAGGGCAGGGTAATGGTACACCACCTGCGGGAGGAGAGCCTCCTGGCTGGGCTTCGGTCTTCCCATCAAACCGGAGGCTTCTTTATGCAACTCTCCTGGGGGTTGACTCAGACCAGCTTTCTGCTTTCAAACTGCTGACCCCATGAACCCTGAGCGATTCCATCAAATTATATATGCACCAGCCCTTACGGCTAAATGTAATAGTAGCGTGGAGCTTGATTTGCACCACAGCTATGTAGGCACCCTACCAGAGTACTTACACGGCTCCAGTCTGCATGCCCAAGACTGCCCTGGCCTCTAAGAGGCACTCAGATACATTGTCTATGACAGAAAACCTTTCAGTTATTATTTTGTTCAGTCTAAAGTGACAAAGACTAAGCAGGTTCCACAGGACTGCTTCCCTGTCAATGGTGGGCTGTGGGCTGCAGGTCACCATGCTGCCTCTAGGAGCCTCTCGTAGAGGCCCAGCCCCTTGTACCGACAGGAGGGTTGGAGCTGGGCATTCTGAGCAAATAGAAACTCTACAAATGGGACCAAGGACAGTGATGGGATGAATCTATTATGTAGACAAATACTAAAAAAAGCTTAGAGTTTTCAAGATCCTGGTATTTACATTTCTGGCCTTGTCTGTAGCTTTAGCTATAATCCATGTTTTGTTCCTTTAGAGTCTATCATCCCTGTGAAGGGAATAAACTCCAAATCAAAATACAGCTAAGCCTGAAGCCCCAAGCCTAACAACCCTCCAGAATGTTTATAAGCATCTTTGACAATGGGAGAATAAAAGCCAGTCCTCTAGGTGGATCTGGAAGCGTACCTTCTCCTCTCTCAGCCACAAACCAACCCTCTTGGTTTCCTGCATAAATCTGTACATCAGCCTCTTAACTTTGGCATTTCCTCCCTTTCCTTGAATCACTTTTTATTGGACTCTTCTAATTACAAAAGCAGTGCATATTTATTGCCATTCATATAGAAAACACAGAAGATCTCAAAGCAGAAAACAATAACTTCCCACATTCCCCCATCAAGAAAGAAACACTCTTGGGAATTTCCTGGTGGTTCAGCGGCTAAGACTCCCCACTCCCAATGCAGGAGGCCCGGGTTGGTCCCTGGTCGGGAAACTAGAACCTAAATGTCACAGCTAAAAAGAATCCACAGGCTGTAACTAAGAACTGCTGCAGCCAAATAAATTTTTAAAATGATTTTAAAATTAAAAAAAGAAAGAAACTCTCTTTAGTTGTTGAGATAAGACCTTCTAATGGTGTGTGCGTGTTTATAAAAGTGGCATCTGATGTTTGTGGCTTTTCCACTGTCTGTGATAACCATTGTACACAGGTGGGTCAAGTTGTGGGGTAGTTTCTGGAAGTTTTTCTCAACAATTCACCTTGGGCCAGGAGGTCGAAAGTAAAGTTGTGGGGTAGTTTCTAGAAGTTTTTCTCAACAATTCATCTTGGGCCAGGAGGTCGACACCCCATACAGGCAGAGGGACTTGGAGGGCTCCTGCTTCATGAGGAGCTCCTGGAGCAGTGACATGTCAGCCCTGGGCTGCCAGCCCACCTGCTCTCTCTGTAGAGAGAAACTGCGTCGTCTACACCGCTCTCCTTCTGCTTTCTCTTACTCCCTTCAAAAGTGAAAGTGAAAGTCACTGAGCTGTGTCCAACTCTGTGAGCCAATGGACTGTAGCTCATCAGGCTCCTCTTTCCGTGGAATTCTCCAGGCCAGAATAATGGAGTGGGTAGCCATTTCCTTCTCCAGGAGATCTTCCCAACCCAGGGACTGAACCCAGGTCTCTCATATTGCAGGTGGATTCCTTACTGTCTGAGCCACCAGGGAACCCTAAATGTTGTTCTGCTATACATGCCTGTCAAACACACAGGACGACCAGGCTCTACCCCATGGGTTTGTGTTAGCCTCTTTCACTGATTGCAGAAGTCTTCACTGAACAACCACTTCTATTCACTGCTGATCCAGGCCCTAGGGACACTGCAGAGAGAAAACAGGTCCTCACCCTCAAGGATTTGCTTTCCAGAGTGGAAGACACCGTGTGTGCCAAGTTGATTTAGTCCTGTCCAACACTCTGAGACCCCATGGGATTCTGTCCATGGGATTCTCTAGTCAGGAATACTGGAGTGGGGTGTCATACTCTCCTCCAGCGGATTTCCCTGACCCAGGGATCAAACCTGCATCTCTGATACCTCCTGCATTGGCAGGCAGGGTCTTTACCACTAGCATAACCTGGGAAACCCAGAAGACACTATGTCAGTGACTAAATAAGATCATTTTGGATAGTGATAAGTGTGTATTATCTTCCTATTAGTGCTGTAACAAGTTATTGCAGACAGTGGATTAAACAAAAATCTTCTTACAGTTCTGGAGGCCAGAAATCTGAAATGGGTTTCAGTGAGCTAAAATCAAGGAGTCTACAGTTCTGTGTTCCTTCCTGGGGGCTCACGGGGAGAACTTGTCCCTTAATTTTCCAGCTGATAGAGGCTACCCACGTTTGTTGGCTCCTGGCCATTCCTCTGTCTTTCAAACTGGCAACGGCTGCACTGAGAACAAGCCCTCTGACCCTGACTCTCCTGCCTCCCTCTCCGTTTTAAGGACCCCTGTGATTACCCCGCGCCCTCTCAGGTAATCTGGAATTCCCTATTGTAAGGTCAGCTGGTTAGCTCTCTTAGTCCATCTGCTACTTAACTAACCCTTTGCAAGGTGCAGTGAGTGTTATGTTTAGGAGCTTTAGGAATTCAGAGGAGGACATCTTTGGAGCAATGTAAAATAAATTAATTTTTTTAAAGAAAAAAATGAAGCCACCTGAGATTCAGAGAGGGATTGCATTGCGTCTGTAGATTAACTTGGAGATTATTCCCATCTGAGCAACATAACATCTTCCAATTCATGAACATAGGATATTTTCCCATTTATTCAGATTTTATTTAATTTTCATCAACAAGGTTTTATAATTTTCAAAGTATGAGTTCTAAACTTCTTATGTTGTTCCTAAGTGTTTTATTCTTTTTGATGCTATTGTAAATACAATTCTATTAACTCCACTTATTTTTATTGTTCCATGCGAATATATAGAAGTATGGTTCATTTTTGTATTTTGACGTTATATCTTGCAACCTTGAACTCGTTATCATTTTCTAGTATTTTTTAACAGGTTCTTTAAGATTTTCTATATACAATATCACGTAACCTGTGAACAGAGATAGTTTTACTTCTTCCTTTCCAATCCATATGCTTTTTTTCCCTTTCCTAATTGCTCTTGGGCTAGAACCTATAATTTTTTCTTTATTGTTCTTTAGATTTTATAATCTCTATGTTCTATCTTCAAGCTTACTAATTATTGCTAATACCAGTTCTCATTTACGGCTCCTCTAGTGAATTTTTCATTTTTGTTATTGTACTTTTCAGCTTCAGAATTTTTGTTTGTTTCTTTAAATTTTTTTTTTTATCATTTCTGTCTCTATTGGTGTTATATACTTGATGTGACATTGTCATCATCATACCTTTTTTTAACTTCTTTAATTATGGTTTTCTTTAGTTCTTTGAACATTATTTATAGTGGCTGTTTTGAAGTTTCAGATAAGATCTAGTCACTCTCACCAGCACTTTTTGTTGCTTGCTTTTTCCTTTTTTCCTGGTGTCCGAGTCATCCTTTTCTTTGCATGTGTTGTAATTGCATGTCTGTTTTTCACTCTTCTTTATTTTTTCATTTAGCAATGCAGTATTAATATTTTCCCATCTCAGTAAAAGATTATCCTGTGGTATTATTTTATATGGCTAAATATAGATTTTAATTGGCTCTTTAAGAATGAGTACCCCAGAGGGTTCCCCTGNCGAGTCATCCTTTTCTTTGCATGTGTTGTAATTGCATGTCTGTTTTTCACTCTTCTTTATTTTTTCATTTAGCAATGCAGTATTAATATTTTCCCATCTCAGTAAAAGATTATCCTGTGGTATTATTTTATATGGCTAAATATAGATTTTAATTGGCTCTTTAAGAATGAGTACCCCAGAGGGTTCCCCTGGTGGCTCAGAGGTTAAAGCACCTGCCTCTGATGCAGGAGACCCAGGTTCGATCCCTGGGTCAGGAAGATCCCCTGGAGAAGGAAATGGTAACCCACTCCAGTATTCTTGCCTAGAGAATCCCATGGACAGAGAAGCCTGGTAGGCTACAGTCCACGGGGTCGCGAAGAGTCGGACACGACTGAGCGACTTCACTTCACTTCACTTCACCCCAGGGGGTAGATGTGAGGGAGATTCAAGAGGGTGGGGATATATAGATATGTAGTTATGACTGATTCAGGATGTTGCACAGCAGAAACCAACGCAACATTGTAAAGCAATTACCTTCCAGTTAAAAAGGAAAGAATGAGTACCCCAATTACTCATATACTAACCAGCCCATTTTGAAGGAGATCAGCCCTGGGATTTCTTTGGAGGGAATAATGCTAAAGCTGAAACTCCAGTACTTTGGCCACCTCATGCGAAGAGTTGACTCATTGGAAAAGACTCTGATGCTGGGAGGGATTGGGGGCAGGAGGAGAAGGGGACGATGGAGGATGAGATGGCTGGATGGCATCATCGACTCGATGGATGTGAGTCTGAGTGAACTCTGGGAGTTGGTGATTGACAGGGAGGCCTGGCGTGCTGCGGTTCATGACTGAGTCGGGCACGACTGAGCGACTGAACTGAACCGAACAAATAAACACTCTCCTTTTGTTTTTGCTTTAATTATATTCACTTTTTTTAACACTTATTTTCACAATTTCTTAATCATTTGGAGTGCTTAAAGACCATGACTTCTACTCTACACTGTAGGACCAAGGCTGAAGCTCAGAAGCTGGGTTCCCGTTTCCTTAATCAGTAAATAGGTTGTGAGACAGGCCTTCATTCTTCCATTCCACGTGTGTGGAGGTTGATGCTCAGGGACGAGTTCATTGCCCAGAGTCACACAGCTGGTGAGCTGTTGATCTCCATTTGATTTCTGGTCAATCCAGTTTCAAAGACCAGCTCCTGACAGCTGCTGCCTCTCTAATGAGAGGAGAGTTTTCAAACACGGTGTAGATTCACCAACAAAGCACCCAAAAGTCAAGTGAAAAGTGAAGATAAAGATGGAAGATATAAAGGAAGGACACGCAGGAATTGTTTCGAATGTTCTATTTCATACCCTGAGGGGTTGTTACATCAATGTTTCCAATTATTTGATTTTGTATGTTATGCTTCAAAAAATTTAAAGATAGTAAAAAGGGTGTGTTTGTGAAGGATAGATTCTGTGAAGATCTGATTATAAGTTGAGAAGAGATAAAGGAATCAAAGGATCAAAAACATAGTAAGATCAAAGTGTTAAAAAAGGAAAAATCCTGAGTTATAAGGGTTTCCCTGGTGGCTCAGAGGTTAAAGTGTCTGCCTGGAATGCAGGAGACCCGGGTTCGATCCCTGCGCCAGGAAGATCCCCTGGAGAAGGAAATGGCAACCCACTCCAGTACTCTTGCCTGGAGAATCCCATGGAGGGAGGAGCCTGGTGGGCTACAGTCCATGGGGTCGCAAAGAGTCGGACACGACTGAGTGACTTCACTTATAAGGGTTTAGAACTTTGATACTTGAAAGGATTAGGGAAACATTTGTTTCTCATCTGACTTAATTTCTTCACTTGTGGGGCATCAGTAAAACTCTCCAGGAGCTGAATTACGTTCTTTCAGAACATGCCTTTCACCTTCTCAACTTCTGCCTGTGTTAGCCTGGCATTTCCATAGCAGGAATACTGCTTGTTTTCTCCCAGTTTGCTTCTTCCTTAGTTTTTTCTCAGTGCTCCATAAGGGGATGTGTTCTTGCTCCTTCTGAGAACAAATGCCCCTCCAGCTCCTGGAGGCTGAGGAGAGAGAGGTGGGCTGCCCTCTCCTCACCTTATTGTGTTTCCCCTCCCACCCTGACACACAGGGAAGCTTCAGCTGTGCGCACAAGTTTGCAACCCCCTCCAGTATTCCTGCCTGGAGAATCCCACGGACAGAGGAGCCTAGTGGGCTACAGTCCAGGGGGTCACACAGAGTTGGACACTACTGAAGCAACTTAGCATGCATGCACGGGTTGGGACTGCCTGCCCAGTAATCAACTGTCTGAAAAGTGGTTGAACACGTTCCAAGATCCAGTACTGAGCAATCTCTGTGGTTCAGTGGTAAAAAATCCGCCTGCAATGTAGGAGATGTGGGTTCAATCCCTAGATCAGCAAGATCCCCTGGAGGAGGAAATGGCAGCCCACTCCAGTATCCTCACCTGGGAAATCCATGGACAGAGGAGGCTGGCGGGCTATAGTCCATGGGGTCACAGAGTGTTGGGTCGAGCGGTGAACAAGAGCAAGTGAACACTGTGGTGGCTGCAGGAAAAGAGGGGAGGACTGGAAAGCGAGGCATGCTCGGCCCTCCCCCCCCCCGCCCGCGTCCTCATGTCCACGTGGTGGCTCCCCTGCAGGCACTGCCTTACTGCCGCTGCGCTGCCGTCTCAGGTTTGTCTCAGGACCAGGTGGATCTGCTCAGTTTGTCTCCGGCAGTGCACAGGCTTCATTCACCTCTTTCGTTTCCCACCTTAGCTGCCGTTCTCTTCTTGGCTCCCTGTGTTCTTGCACACGGCCTCCTATTTCTGAATGAAGATTCTTTACTTATGCAGACTCAGCACAGCCAGCAACAGTCATGGGATCCTCCTGATTGATCCTGATCAAAGATGCGGCTCTGAGAGAGCGGAATGCTGAGAGCCACAGGCAGAGTCAGTGCTCGGACAGGACCGAGCTTCTGTTCACCACAAATAAAGAGCACTTCACTGCCCATTTTCAGGCTGCCCCACATGGAACAAAGTTGTGCCTGCCCAGACAGGTTTCTGGGCTGTTTGATGTACGTTTGTCCAGAAACCTCCTTGTGTCTCTGTGAGGATAGTGCGGGGAAGGTGAAGATAAGGTGGATGGGGGAGCCAGCCCCACCCAGGCAGTCACATAGAAACTTCCCCTTCTAGGGCAGAAAATTGATATTTTAAGTACCTAATTCTCGTCTTGTAGGATGATAGCAGTTTTCCTATCAAGAAGTGAATGTCAGACTTCCCAGGTGGTCCAGTGGTTAAGGAACCACCTGCCGATGCAGCTGCAGAGGATGTGGGTTCAATCCCTATTCCAGGAAGATCCCACAGGCCTCGGGGCAACTAGGCCTGCGTGAGGCGACTGCCCAGCCTGTGCTCTAGAGCCCGTGCTCTGCACCAAGAGAAGCCACCCAGCGGGAAGCCCCCGCACTCCACACCCGGAGGAAGCCCTCTCACCGCAACAGACACCCAGGGTGGCCAGAAATAAGTGAGCAAATGTTTTTTAAAAAAGGAGAAATGCATGCCCTTGCTCACATGCTAAGCTCACTGTCTCACATACATGCAGCTGTTATATGACAGCTCTTGCCAACAGCTTATCTGCGGTGAGACAGCAGGGCTCTGTGGCACTTTGGACCTGTCTCAGTCATGTGTCTTGAAATAAATAAGCATTCTTTTATATGGAAGATGGCCCCTTTCCTACCAGCCACCAGGCCGTCGTTTGGAAATAATTATACTCTTGACAGACTTAAATTTTTTGCCTTTATTTTTAAACCAGGAAAGAGTTTATGACTGTTAGGAATCCACTCAGAAGCCTAGAGTTGATATGAAAACTAAAGTCGCAGTATTTTTATTCAACAGGTACAGAAACAAGCCTTCTCAAAGCTCCCCTGACCTGACTAAAGGGGGCTCCTCTTCGGGGTGGCTTCTCCTCCCAGCACAACACTGAGAGTCAGCATCCCGTGAGCCGCCTATCTGGGGATCCCTGTGACAGTGAAGAAGACGGTGAGACCACTTGCACCTGACAAACAGTATCTAAACTCTCATATCTCATGTGCATTTTCCTAAAAACCCATTGTCTTTCCTAAAGGCAGCAGCTTATTGTTCCCACAGGAACCTCCTTGCCCCTCTCCCTTCCATTTGAAGATGTGCACAGAAGCCCCAAGTTCTAACCACCGCCTTCAGTGACTCACGCCTCCCTCCCGCTTCTCTCCCAGTAGACCATGTAACATGGTCTGTTATGTAGTCCTTGCTCAGGAAAAATTCTCAAGCAGGGCCTTTAGCAGTGAACAGACATTTAGATTCAATAGCCACTGAGATCCTGTCTCCAAGACTCTGTACTCCTTACAGCATAAAAATGTCATTATTTTGGAAACTGGTAATTTGTAATAACCTCATTGGCTGAAGCTGTACTATGCCTTTGAGTTCATAAAAGGCTCTTTAAAGCAAGTAATGCTGCTTCAGAGCAAACTGAGGTCAAACATTATAGATGAACCACTCAAACCATTTGTGTGCTAATTGAAGGGATCCTTAGAGAGTGTTTTATCTAGTAAAAACAAGTCTTTTTCTTAAATGAGTCTTTTCTACTTAGTATCCCTTTATTAGCATGTTTTTGGTTTCTTAGATGTACTTGACTTTTCATTAATTCCATTGGCTTTACCTCCAATTAGCCTAAATTGATAGCGTTGTGCCCCATGTGAGCATCTTAACTATAGATGCAGATAGAGATGTTAATGAGGTCCCTCTGATCAAAGCTTTGTAAAGATGAGTCGATGAGTATGGAGACAAGGATGAAGACTTTGCCTTCCTAGTGAGCCGTTGTAAACCTGGTTCTCCTGAAAGTCCAGCATCTGACAGTTTCATCTGCTTTGCCGATGATCTTTCAGAAAGCAGAAATGCCTTAGAACCACGAAGAAGAGCTTGGCTGATGAACTGAGAGTGATGGAAACATCTAGAGAAATTGTGGTAGCACTGGGAGTGAGCTCCTGGACATGTGGGCTGTCCCTAAGCCCTGGAGGGTGTTCTGGAGAAGGCTCCAGGAAGAGGCCGTGCTCCTCTGTCTTGACGGCGAGTTCAGGATGGGCGGGCAGGGCGGTGTGTCGTGGGAGAATGCTGTCGTGTTGCAACGCCTGGAGCAAGGGGCTCCTGACTCTAGTTCTCTGCCTAGCTCAGACCATGTCCAGGAACCAGGTCTTGGCACCATATTGTAAGAAAGACTTGGGCAGGGGCTTCCCTGGTGGCTCAGTGGTAAAGAATCCACCTGCCAATGCAGAAGACATGGGTTCTAGCTCTGGTCTGGGAAGATCCCATATGCTGCTGCTGCTGCTGCTGCTGCTAAGTCACTTCAGTCATGTCTGACTCTGTGCGACCCCATAGATGGCAGCCCACCAGGCTCCCCCATCCCTGGGATTCTCCAGGCAAGAACACTGGAGTGGGTTGCCATTTCCTTCTCCAATGCATGAAAGAGAAAAGTGAAAGTGAAGTCGCGCAGTCTGTCCGACTGTTAGCGACCCCATGGACTGCAGCCCACCAGGCTACTCCGTCCATTGGATTTTCCAGGCAAGAGTACTGGGGTGGGGTGCCATTGCCTTCCCCGATCCCATATGCTGACGAGCAACAAAGCCCAGGCACCACAGCTACTGAGTCCACACGCTGCAGCTACTGAGGCCCGAGTGGCCTAGAGCTCTTGCTCTACAAGAGTAGAGAAGCCTGCGCACTACAGCTAGAGAGTAGCCCTCACTCTCTGCACTAGAGAAGTGCTGCTTTAGGGCTGCTGTTGGGGAGTGCAGCCCTGGGCACACCCCCCGCATCCCTGAGCTTTCCAGTGAGGATGAGCGTGGGGTGGTCACGATAGGAACGTCCCGAATATGGGCCTCCACTGTCCCCTTGGGCCTTTTCACTGCTCGGGTTTACTGGGTGGGAGCGGCAACTCTCCTCACTGAGATTAGATCCTACCACCAACACCGCCAGAAGGAGGCACAGATGTGGATGTAAGCTGACTTAAAGAAAAAACTACAGTCGTCTGGCATGTTTGCATTTATGGATTAGATAACTAGACATTTGTATAGCTCCATGGCAGAGCAACCAATGAGTAGCACATTCTGGAAAGAGGATTTTAGTTAATTCAAGATGAAATTTATAACCATTGATGCTAGCTGGCAATACAATGGCAAGATTTGAGAAACCACGAGCCTCTACTCGTAAATGGAAACTTGAGTTGATGTCTCTCCTTCAGGGTGTTTCAAAGGAAAATGCCGTGATGGGTGGTGTAGATGGCACCAAGGGCTCTCTGCCAGGCCCTGTACATCTGGACATGTACGAATCACTGGAATCCCCACCCCAACGTGGGGGCAGGACTGTCGTTCCGAGTGGCTGGTGAATATTTACACGGCGTCCCCTGAGAGCAGTGCTGGGGCTTCCTCATCATATCAACCGGCACCGACAGCAGCTGAAGAGGAACTTTACTCTGGTTCTGGCTCCTAGGACGAGCACCAGCTATAGCAGCTCTGATCCTTCTCAAAGCTGGGCTGTATCTTCTTCCATAGATACAGCCTAGACCTTCCTAGAGGGGAAGGCAATGGCACCCCACCCCAGTACTCTTGCCTGGAAAATCCAATGGACGGAGTAGCCTGGTGGGCTGCAGTCCATGGGGTCGCTAACAGTCGGACAGACTGCGCGACTTCACTTTCACTTTTCTCTTTTATGCATTGGAGAAGGAAATGGCAACCCACTCCAGTGTTCTTGCCTGGAGAATCCCAGGGATGGGGGAGCCTGGTGGGCTGCCGTCTATGGGGTCACACAGAGTCGGACACGACTGAAGTGACTTAGCAGCAGCAGCAGACCTTCCTAGACCTTCCTTCCAGGTCTAAGGAATTTGTTCTCCTTACTCTTCTTTTTCTTATGGTAACTAGAAGGCTACACTGAGCATCAAGAGAGAACAAATTTGAAGTAAAACCTGGAAGCTCAACAGGCAGAATTAGAGGCAAAGGAAATGGAAGACAGAGATTGAGAAGAAAGAATGGAAACATTCCAAGTGTCGCTTCCAGGCCAGGCTGGAGTTTTATTACAGGATGTCTTAGTGCTCCAAGTGTTGGGCTTGGCTTGCCTGTCCTCCGGTGACGGGTGTGCTGTGTGTCAGGTGAAGTTGTCAGCATTTACAAAACCAATTAAAGTGGCATTAGTGCGCCGGCATGCGTGTGCTCACATGTGCACGTGTGCACACATACACACACACACGTGCTAAGC
The DNA here is from genome assembly GCA_006410675.1 of Oreotragus oreotragus. Classification (NCBI taxonomy): domain Eukaryota; kingdom Metazoa; phylum Chordata; class Mammalia; order Artiodactyla; family Bovidae; genus Oreotragus; species Oreotragus oreotragus. The sequence goes on along the minus strand of SJYX01015338.1, from coordinate 539,683 downwards.
TGCCTATGTGGTGTTTATGCTCTGTTTCTGGGCAGTTATTCAACACAAACACTCATTTAGAAAAAGGTCATTTGAGCAAACTCTCAAAGCAGAAATTTGTTCTTTAATTTTAATTATTTTTTATCTTATTGGAAATTTCAAGGCTTCAGTCAGTTCAAATATTGGTCCAAAGTGTAGAAAAGTAACTTTTCTTTTCTATTTGCAACAGGCTTGTAAAAATTATTTTTGCTACTCTTGTGAATTATTATTAAGTTCTAGGTACTGCTATAGGTGTTAAACACAGAATAAGAGAACATGTAAATGAGGAAGAAATTACTGTGATATATTGCTCTTTAAGTATAGCACATGTCCCCAAATTATAAAATACAAACAATGGGACATGGAGGTGATCAAAATTATTTTGTAATAACAGTTGGGAAAAAAAGTATTTTTTCCTCAGTTTGTAACAATGTCTGATCTTGATTTCACATTATTCAGTGGCCTGAACACACTTGCACATCGGGAAAACATTTTGGGAAGTCTATTTTAGGCCATGGAAAAGTGGCTTTTGGGGGGACTCACTTTCCTGTTAATAATAATTATAAACTCTGAATTAAATATGAAAAGTAATAGTTTGAAGATGTCAGAGCTGAAACAAAAGCAGACAGAATCTAAGAGGTCATGATCCTTGAAACAAGAGAAGCAAACCCATGCATGCAGTTCACACATTCACCTCACTGGCTTCCCCAGGGCTCCTGCTGGCTCCCCCAAACACTCATTCCTAGAGCTCGTGATGACAGTTACCTGTTCTTTACTGACTTTACCTTTGTCCTGGGTTTTTCCTATTTCATACATCCCCCACTGTAGAGTATATTTTTGTTACTTTCCTTGTGTTCCTTTAGGACGGGGAAGGCTATATGTCTAGACATCAGTATATAAGAAAATGAAGTAATGCTGATGGTGTGATGGGTGTTCCTCTGGAGCTACATTCCTGCTCTGGCACCACCTGCTTGCTGGGGGGACCCCAGGCAAGTCTCTTTGTGCCTCAAGTCCCTGATTTTTGAAAGGGTGGACTCACAGGGCTGATGTCAGGATTAAACGAGAGACTAGGGTTCAAGTGCAAGCACCCAGATGGTGGATGGGCGGTGTCTTGGTCAGTGGAAACGAGGGCTTGGGGCCAAGGGTGTGAGCTGCTCAGCCTCTGTGAATCTTGGTTTCGTTTGTTAAATAGGAGTACAGCGTGTTTCACAGGATTCTGTATGGGTCAAGTCAGAGAAGATCCGAAGCACATCCAGCCGAGAGTGGGGTGCACCAGGTGCTCAGTCCTGGATCTCCCTGTCCCTCCTGCCACTGCAGTGTTGTCGGGTCTCACTTTGGACCCCAGGGCCTCGGCCACAATCTGGCTCTTGCAGATGCCAGGGGACTCCAGGCTGCAGAGCTGTGGTTAGGTCGCTGGTGTAACTGGGTCCTGGGCGCTGAGATCTAGGGGCCGCCCTCCTACAGTGAGAGGTGGGGAGGATGCAGAACAGCACAGGCCGGGAAACTCCGGACAGCGGTGTGTTCACGGGGTATTCCTCCCCTGGGAACCGGCCACATCCCAGGCCCTGGGGGCAAAGTTGGACCGCGGCAGATCTCAGGACTCCGGCCCAATGGGCTGCAGGTTAAGGCCAAATGCCAGTTCTGGGCAGGAAGAGTATAGCGGGCAGGGCTGGCCCTTCCTGAGCCCTGGCCAGGGCGGTGGGTGGGCTCCGGCCCTGAGGGTGGAGTGCAGGAGGGCCTCCTCCATCCCACTCTCCCCACACCCCTCCCCCACCTTCCTCGCTCCATCTGTGGTCAGGTCAGAGCTGTAGGGTCGTCTGTGTGTCCATGGTTCCCACCCTTGTATCTCTGGCCGCGGCCTCGACACCAAACAGCACAGAAGGCTGCATTGAGCAGCCCCTCGCCGTGTCCCAGCCTAGCACCAACCATGTTCTCAGGCTCTTCCTGGTCCTCTCAGTGGTGGGTGGCCCAGGCCCAGACCAGTGTCCCATCCACTCCCCTTCTTAGACACCCCATTCCAGACCCGGCAAGCTTCCCCTGGGCTCCCTGGAGTCCACAGTGCACTTCCTCCACCATCTTCACTGTGACTGGTTATGATTCTAGAATTTTCCTAAATGATGGGGAATTGGTCAGTAGTGACCTCATAGCATCCTCAGGAGACAGGTTTAAGTCTTGCTCATGATTCCAGAGACAGAGTCAAGGAGTCAAGTGATTCTCACAAAAGCAGCAGAACTGAGCTCGGCTCGTGTGACTACACTGCTTTGTCTGCTCGGGAGACTTTCAGGGCTGGTCTTTCCAAGTGCTGTTTTAACAAGCTGCAAGTGGACACTGGGTCTGAGGGATGCCTCTGTCAGCAGGTGGCCCATGTATTTAAGCTGGGTGCCAGTGCCCCTGAGTCCTCCTCACCCCTTACCCTGTGGTGTAGCTGTGCATGGGCGCCCAGTTGGTCATCCCAGGGCAGCTTGCCCGAGACCCCAGTCCACCCCACATCAATGTTGTCTTCTGGTCTCAGGAGCTTCCATCCAGTAAGCCTGAGAGTCAGCTGCAGGGGCATTGGAACCTCGGGCTGCAGGCCCATTGGGGGCTCAGTGTGGCCCCTGAAAGATCGTTCATTCGCTGTTCACCATCTGCAGTGACTAAGGGCTGGACTTGGCGGTTGGGCAGTCAGGTCAGAACTCCAGTTCCAAGTCTGATGAGCTGTGTGACCACAGGGAGCTGACTCAGTGGTTCTGTGCCTCATTTCCCCTTATAAGAAACAGAGTCAGTGATGGTGCTTGTACAGAGAGCTGGTATGTGAGTCAAATTATTGACAATTTGTAAAGACACTGTAAAAGTGTCTGGCTCACAGACACTGCTGTCTGAACATAGCTGAATACACTGATTCATTTGACCAGTGCTGATTAAGCCTGGCTTATGGACAAGCAGTGTGCTAGATGCTGACGATGTAACAGTTCAGTAGCTTAGCCAGGTCAGCGGTCGCATGGACTGCCCGGTGCCACAGGGCGCAGGCTAATCCCCTTGCGACAAAGGCCCTCGAGGTGGCTCTGAGTGTGTGGGCAGGAGGGCGCCTCTGCTACCAGAGTCCAGTTACGGCATCTGCAATTGGGGGTCTCCAGACCGAGCCCAGAGGGTGCAGGCCAGGACATCAGAGCTACCGGTTGCCTTCCTGCTAAGGTCTCAACGCTTTCACTGTTTAAAGGTGAAAACATTAGTTTCGATATTAATGTTTTCAGCAAAGCCACATGAATGATATTTAAAAGTTGCTTTATGTTTACCTTTGCAGTAACAAGTTAACTTGTTCGATTATCCCATTTACCACCTGGAAAGGTGACTTGGCAGCGAGCTTGCACACATGCCACACTCACTGGATGTGTGGATGGCTGAGGGACAGGGGACCAGGCCTTTGGACTTCCAGGAGTGCTGGACTTCACAGGGGGGCAGAGTGCTGCCTGAGGGAAGTCACCCAGAAGCCTGGCACCGTGGGTGTGGGCTTGTTTGCCTGATAAAGTCGTTTGGTCAGCTGTCGGCTCCATTCTCAGATTTTACCTGAGGAGAGTAAGTGGCTTCCCTGGGGTTTAGGCAGTCGTTTCTGCTGTATCATAAAGTCTCAGCCGTGGAGTGTTCTTTGTGGGCTCCCTGCACCCCACTTTGTCTCTGAGGAGAGTCTCTGTGGCCACAAGGAGCAGGCACCCAGTTTCACCAGGCAGCTGTCCTCCTATCTGCCCCTGCAGCCAAGCTGCCTCATTTGGGGTCAGGCACTGCCTGACTACTCTGTGGGACAGGTGTCTGGGTGCACCCCCTCAAGGGCCCCACCACTGCTGTTAGCTGGAGGTCCGGAGCTGAGGGTGGAGCTGTGAAAGGGGGAACCCCAAGTAGCACAGAGCAAGTGTTGCCCCCGGCCGCACCAGCTTTCCACGGGCTGACCTCCACTGTCCTTCTCTGAGGCCCAGGGCAGTGCCGCCAGAACCCAGTTTCTGGGGACGCAGGGAGGGACTGCCAGGTGCGTGGGTCCTAACGTCTCATGCCAGATCTGCGTGACTACGGCTAAGTGACTAATCCCCACACAAAGGCTCCTTTTAGGTATGAAGTTTGGTCACAGTTCCTGGCAGAGACTCTGCTGCAGGATGTACTTTTCGTCAATCAGAACTATAGCAACAAGGCAGCAAAGTAGGAAGACCAATCCCAACATAAAGAGGCCTGAGGACAAGCCCTTTGGCTGCAAAGTGCCCTGGTGGTCGGAAGTCACCAGAAAGCACGCTGGGCACCCTGGGAAGTGTCCTTCATCAGGCTCGTGGCCTGAGGAGCCCTGGTCACTGTACACCCTGGTACACGGGCACCATGAGCTCGGGAACTGGCCATTGGCCCATCCACTCTCCTGAGAAAGGTCCTGGGAGCCCAGCTGCGTGTCCAGGGACGTATGGTCTGGACGTATACCTGCCCCCGGGAAGCCATGCCCCGGCTGGCGGAGTGGAGGCTGAATGAATGCTTGGCGCCTTGCCTTGGTGCCTTGCCCTGCCTCTGGGTCTCTTTTCCCCCGAGTCATAGTGCTCGTGTGTCCATCCAGATGGGCTTGGTGGCTGAGCAGAGGGCTTCGCCCGTGGCCTGGGCACACAGACACCAGGGGAGAGTTTCACGTGCTAGTGCTTGTCCCTCAAAGGCGGGCATATAGCTCAGGTTCTGCGTGACTGTGCCGATTCCTTCGCCACACGTTGAACTGAGACTCCTTGATGAGAAGCTAGGCATTCAACACGCTCCGGGGCAATGCTCAGGGCACGACCACGTGCTGCCCCGATGAGGCTTCCATACAGAGTTGATTCGCGGTGGTCTGCGTGCGAGTACCTCTTTCCAGGGTTTTGAGGATGGGCCACTCGACATGGCTCTCATAGCTGCAAGTGCAGCGCTTGTCAGCAGCTCAAGACTTTAGCATTTTAGGTGAGTATGATTTCAGACTCACCGCTGAATCATAAAAATACCAAGGACCTGTCCACCTCTCATTAACAGGATGTATGAAGTCCTCTGAGGTTTTCCTCTGACAGGGATATCTTTAATGTGCTTTCTCTTTGTCAAGGTTACGTTTCTGGTTTCTCTAGTGGTTCCTCCTCTTTTCTGTTGAACAAGGAGACTTTGACTGTTCTTTGTAAAACCAAGAAAATCAGGTATCCAATATCTTATATTATCATCATTATAAAAAGATATTCTGCCCCCTCCATATTCTGTCTATATACATGACTAAGTTATGGGACATTTGAGAAGATGCTGACCTTCAGCAGGGCCTGGGGTCCTGTCACTTGGAGCACCTTTGGGGAGAAGCAAGCCTCTGGTTCTGGTTTAGTGCCACATCACAAGCTTGTTGAGAATATTATTGATACTAAAAAGTAAAGCACTTTCTAAATGTTACAGTCCTACACAACTGGTAAGAAATTGTTTCATTATTGCTTAGAGCTAAGAGCTAAAGAAAGGATATTTGTTATTCAGAGCAAAGGATTGGTTGAATTTATCTAAATAGAATAGTTTTTAAGGAGGAGGAATGGACCATATAAGAGTGAGGGGGGAAGGCTGAGGGACACACAGGTACCTGAGGAAGAGAGAGGGGTGTGAGCATGGCTCTGCGCGTCTCAGGAACGGTGGGCACAGCTGTCTGGGGTTAAGCAAATGATTCTGACGAGTCTAATCACCTCTCAGGCTTCCTTCGGAAGTGCCACAGACTCAGGAGGCACGCTTAGAACACCCACGACACACAAAAAAGGGCAGTACAACTAGTGACAGATGAAGAGAATCCTGACTCTCTAGAATTACTTTCTGTGTTGGAATTTGGGGAGTGTAGGAGACGTTTATTGGAGGAGGAAATGGCAACCCACTCCAGTGTTCTTGCCTGGAGAATCCCAGGGACGGGGGAGCCTGGTGGGCTGCCACCTATGGGGTCGCACAGAGTCGGACACAACTGAAGCAACTTAGCAGCAGCAGGAGACATTTTCACTTAAGAATGAGAGGACTTGCTAAAAAGATCTGAGAAGTCAAGGGGCTCAGAGATGATGCAGGGGCAGAGCAGCTGTGGGTGGACTGCAGGGACGTGGGCGGCCACCCGGCTTCAAGCCCTACTGCTGCCCCTTATCTGTGACAGGCTAGTGGCAGCCTTGCTGGGCCTCAGTTCCCTGCCCACTCACAGCGTTGCTGTAGGGTTGAAATGAGTTCACATGTGGGCAGGTGCTTTGGACAGTGCACCACCCCCGGTCACACGCAGGTACAGTTTCCCGCAGGATGTGGTCCTGGGCTCTACAAGGGAGTGGCCACCCCTTAGCAGGTTACGGAGGCCAGTGTCTCAGTGCCCCAGCCTTCTTCTCCGTCCGCTGCAGAGGGCAGCCATGGAGCCGACTGCAGCCCTCTGCCTTGGGTGGGCTTTTCCTGCCCTGCCCCTCATCCGTAGGGTTTTGCAGGTCTCAGGGGCCATCTCCTTCCTCCTGACCTCATCTCACCGGCACCCTGTTTTGCACTCACAGCAGGTCAGCCCGGCTCTGGGCTGCCCCTTCCGCTCTTGCAGTGGCAGTAGGAGGGGAGAGACTGCCCCGCTTCACAGGGCCCCGAGGATGGACCCATCTGCAGTCTGATTCTCAGAAAGGCTGTGCTGCAAATCTGGAATTGTGCTTGCAGACAGTGCACAACTGACTGTAAGTGTCTGGTCCATACAGGGATTTGGGGCCACCTCCGGCAGCCAGAGCAAAGGCGGGGGGCAAAGTTCCAGGTGGAGTTTGTTGGGGCAAGGCAGTGGGCAGTCAGCCACGGTCAGGGGAGCAGAGATGCTAAGACAAGAGACAGAGTCACCGAGGCGGAGGGATAGACAGAGGTTTCTGAGGAAGAAGAGGGACAAAAGGCCTGCGGCTGGCCTGGGTTGGGGGAAGGCTTGCAGCTCCGGTGGGGCCAAGATGGCGTGGTGGTGTAGGGTCGCCAGCGGGGCCTCGCAGGGGAGGAGAGGCGTCCCTTGTCGCACACGGCTGAGCCTCCACGGCCTTTATTTAATAAGATTCAGCAGGGGACTTCCCTGGCAGTCCGGTGGTTAAGACTGAGCTTTCAGTGCAGGGGCGGATGGAACATCCCCTTCCCTGGTGGGGAAGCTAAGATCCCACCCGACTTACCAACCAAAAAATTTAAAAAAAGG
>SJYX01015338.1:511931-532111 GCA_006410675.1 Oreotragus oreotragus | reverse complement strand
CTCTGCTGCAGGATGTACTTTTCGTCAATCAGAACTATAGCAACAAGGCAGCAAAGTAGGAAGACCAATCCCAACATAAAGAGGCCTGAGGACAAGCCCTTTGGCTGCAAAGTGCCCTGGTGGTCGGAAGTCACCAGAAAGCACGCTGGGCACCCTGGGAAGTGTCCTTCATCAGGCTCGTGGCCTGAGGAGCCCTGGTCACTGTACACCCTGGTACACGGGCACCATGAGCTCGGGAACTGGCCATTGGCCCATCCACTCTCCTGAGAAAGGTCCTGGGAGCCCAGCTGCGTGTCCAGGGACGTATGGTCTGGACATATACCTGCCCCCGGGAAGCCATGCCCCGGCTGACGGAGTGGAGGCTGAATGAATGCTTGGCGCCTTGCCTTGGTGCCTTGCCCTGCCTCTGGGTCTCTTTTCCCCCGAGTCATAGTGCTCGTGTGTCCATCCAGATGGGCTTGGTGGCTGAGCAGAGGGCTTCGCCCGTGGCCTGGGCACACAGACACCAGGGGAGAGTTTCACGTGCTAGTGCTTGTCCCTCAAAGGCGGGCATATAGCTCAGGTTCTGCGTGACTGTGCCGATTCCTTCGCCACACGTTGAACTGAGACTCCTTGATGAGAAGCTAGGCATTCAACACGCTCCGGGGCAATGCTCAGGGCACGACCACGTGCTGCCCCGATGAGGCTTCCATACAGAGTTGATTCGCGGTGGTCTGCGTGCGAGTACCTCTTTCCAGGGTTTTGAGGATGGGCCACTCGACATGGCTCTCATAGCTGCGAGTGCAGCGCTTGTCAGCAGCTCAAGACTTTAGCATTTTAGGTGAGTATGATTTCAGACTCACCGCTGAATCATAAAAATACCAAGGACCTGTCCACCTCTCATTAACAGGATGTATGAAGTCCTCTGAGGTTTTCCTCTGACAGGGATATTTTTAATGTGCTTTCTCTTTGTCAAGGTTACGTTTCTGGTTTCTCTAGTGGTTCCTCCTCTTTTCTGTTGAACAAGGAGACTTTGACTGTTCTTTGTAAAACCAAGAAAATCAGGTATCCAATATCTTATATTATCATCATTATAAAAAGATATTCTGCCCCCTCCATATTCTGTCTATATACATGACTAAGTTATGGGACATTTGAGAAGATGCTGACCTTCAGCAGGGCCTGGGGTCCTGTCACTTGGAGCACCTTTGGGGAGAAGCAAGCCTCTGGTTCTGGTTTAGTGCCACATCACAAGCTTGTTGAGAATATTATTGATACTAAAAAGTAAAGCACTTTCTAAATGTTACAGTCCTACACAACTGGTAAGAAATTGTTTCATTATTGCTTAGAGCTAAGAGCTAAAGAAAGGATATTTGTTATTCAGAGCAAAGGATTGGTTGAATTTATCTAAATAGAATAGTTTTTAAGGAGGAGGAATGGACCATATAAGAGTGAGGGGGGAAGGCTGAGGGACACACAGGTACCTGAGGAAGAGAGAGGGGTGTGAGCATGGCTCTGCGCGTCTCAGGAATGGTGGGCACAGCTGTCTGGGGTTAAGCAAATGATTCTGACGAGTCTAATCACCTCTCAGGTCCTTCGGAAGTGCCACAGACTCAGGAGGCACGCTTAGAACACCCACGACACACAAAAAAGGGCAGTACAACTAGTGACAGATGAAGAGAATCCTGACTCTCTAGAATTACTTTCTGTGTTGGAATTTGGGGAGTGTAGGAGACGTTTATTGGAGGAGGAAATGGCAACCCACTCCAGTGTTCTTGCCTGGAGAATCCCAGGGACGGGGGAGCCTGGTGGGCTGCCACCTATGGGGTCGCACAGAGTCGGACACAACTGAAGCAACTTAGCAGCAGCAGGAGACATTTTCACTTAAGAATGAGAGGACTTGCTAAAAAGATCTGAGAAGTCAAGGGGCTCAGAGATGATGCAGGGGCAGAGCAGCTGTGGGTGGACTGCAGGGACGTGGGCGGCCACCCGGCTTCAAGTCCTACTGCTGCCCCTTATCTGTGACAGGCTAGTGGCAGCCTTGCTGGGCCTCAGTTCCCTGCCCACTCACAGCGTTGCTGTAGGGTTGAAATGAGTTCACATGTGGGCAGGTGCTTTGGACAGTGCACCACCCCCGGTCACACGCAGGTACAGTTTCCCGCAGGATGTGGTCCTGGGCTCTACAAGGGAGTGGCCACCCCTTAGCAGGTTACGGAGGCCAGTGTCTCAGTGCCCCAGCCTTCTTCTCCGTCCGCTGCAGAGGGCAGCCATGGAGCCGACTGCAGCCCTCTGCCTTGGGTGGGCTTTTCCTGCCCTACCCCTCATCCGTAGGGTTTTGCAGGTCTCAGGGGCCATCTCCTTCCTCCTGACCTCATCTCACCGGCACCCTGTTTTGCACTCACAGCAGGTCAGCCCGGCTCTGGGCTGCCCCTTCCGCTCTTGCAGTGGCAGTAGGAGGGGAGAGACTGCCCCGCTTCACAGGGCCCCGAGGATGGACCCATCTGCAGTCTGATTCTCAGAAAGGCTGTGCTGCAAATCTGGAATTGTGCTTGCAGACAGTGCACAACTGACTGTAAGTGTCTGGTCCATACAGGGATTTGGGGCCACCTCCGGCAGCCAGAGCAAAGGCGGGGGGCAAAGTTCCAGGTGGAGTTTGTTGGGGCAAGGCAGTGGGCAGTCAGCCACGGTCAGGGGAGCAGAGATGCTAAGACAAGAGACAGAGTCACCGAGGCGGAGGGATAGACAGAGGTTTCTGAGGAAGAAGAGGGACAAAAGGCCTGCGGCTGGCCTGGGTTGGGGGAAGGCTTGCAGCTCCGGTGGGGCCAAGATGGCGTGGTGGTGTAGGGTCGCCAGCGGGGCCTCGCAGGGGAGGAGAGGCGTCCCTTGTCGCACACGGCTGAGCCTCCACGGCCTTTATTTAATAAGATTCAGCAGGGGACTTCCCTGGCAGTCCGGTGGTTAAGACTGAGCTTTCAGTGCAGGGGCGGATGGAACATCCCCTTCCCTGGTGGGGAAGCTAAGATCCCACCCGACTTACCAACCAAAAAATTTAAAAAAAGGAAGCGCGCTCACCGGGGGAGAAGCGATGTGAGCGCGCAAAGAGCAGACCCGCGCGACCCCCACCTTCCTCTCACCCAGACCCGGTCCCCCAGAGCCCCCGATCTCTGGAGACCCCAGACTCCCCGAGATTCCTGGAGCCCTCCGAGCCCCTCTGACCCGCCCACCCTCACCCCCCAGGCTCCCAAAGGCCTCCCAGACCCCTGGCCCAGGTCAGCCAGGCCTTGGCCCGGCTGGGCAGCACAGATGCCCGGGGAGGCCTCTCAAGACCTTCTCCTTTCCGCGGTGGGGACCGGAACTCAGCGCCGCCTTCCCGGCGCAGTCCTCCCGCTGCGCGCGCCCTCCGCCCCGGCCCCGCGACCCCTCCTCCGGCCCGGCGAGGGCGCTGTGCGACCCCGAGGCGGTGCGCGGGGAGCAGGGAGCGCCGGAACTGACGCACCGTCTACGCACCGCAGGCGGAAGTCTCGTCCTTCTCGGCGGAAGTTATTCCCAGGCTCCTCGGCGGAAGTCCGGCGGCTGTCCCCTCGTGGCGAATCGCCGGCATGGCGCACTACAACTTCAAGAAGATCACGGTGGTGCCGTCCGCCAAGGTAAGAGGCCCCAAGGGCCCTTCTGCCTCCGCTTTTCTCGGCTAGGTCGCGGGACGCTGGGGCTCCGGTCTGTAACGGTGGGCTGGAAGGGGCCGCCTTCCCCGCCAGGCCCCTTCTTAGATCACGTTCTCTCCAGATTCGGGCCCCCTGGTTTGGGGTCCTCCCAGAGAGTGGGGATCCTTCCTCAGAGATTAGGGCCCTCGGGAGTTAGGTTCTGGGGGTCCTTCCTCAGAGATTAGGGCCCTCAGGGGGTTGGGATCTGCCCGGAGGAGAGGGGGAGAGTCAGGAAGCTCTTATGAAGTAGGTGGATCTGCGACGACCGGCGGCAGCGTGCCTCCCAGAGCCGGCGTTGTCTCCCCTAGAGCAGACACCGTCGCACGCCGATCTTCTTGGACGGCTTGCTCTGGACTTCATGCCGGAGTCTTTCATGTCCACCTTACCCTGGGAAATTGAAAACAGCGGCTTTTAGTCTTACCGGTTATTTTGTGTGCTGTCAAAACTGGACATATACAAATCGAAATAGAACTGTTTCTCCTTAAAACATTCTTTTTTCCTGCTTTGTGCTTGAGTTTTCTGGGTACTTACCTTTCAGATGGTTTTAGGTATATGGAATTTACGATAATGTCAAGAGTGTGGGATAAAATTTATTTCAGAAGGCATTTGCTGAGTGTTTTCATAGAGGCAAGGAACCATAAAGATGAACAGAACTTTACACTGAAGATTTAATTACAATAAGTGTTCGTAGTTTAAAATAGAAAAAGTGTTTGTAGTTTAAAATACATTGTTGAACATTAGTCTTTTAAGGTGATTTCAAATAAGTGGGTGAAAGGAGACATTTTTGGTGTAACTGTCTTATTTTATTACAGGACTTTATTGACCTGACATTATCGAAGACTCAGCGAAAGACTCCAACAGTTATCCACAAACATTACCAAATCCATCGCATTAGACATTTTTATATGAGGAAAGTCAAATTTACTCAGCAGAATTACCATGACAGACTCTCACAAATTCTGACAGATTTCCCCAAATTGGATGTAAGTGACTCTGGGGGAGGAAAGTGATTATGTAAATATGAACCTTCAGACAAGGTTAAACCAGGTGTGTCTACTCAGTTGACCCATAGTGAAGGAAAGAGGAAATAATTGACTTGTCAAACTTTACTCTGAAAGTTAGTAACAAAACTGGGAGATCAGAGGTTTTTTAATTCCTTAGTATCTTGTTTCCCCAGTGGAACGCCCATCTCTGAAAGCCTCAGGCTTTCTCTGTAATCTCTAGGCTGAGGTGTGTCTACTCAGTTGACCCATAGTGAAGGAAAGAGGAAATAATTGACTTGTCAAACTTTACTCTGAAAGTTAGTAACAAAACTGGGAGATCAGAGGTTTTTTAATTCCTTAGTATCTTGTTTCCCCAGTGGAACGCCCATCTCTGAAAGCCTCAGGCTTTCTCTGTAATCTCTAGGCTGTGGGGACAGTTGGGATTCTGAAAGCTGTGGACTGAATTCAGAAGCCCAGGGTTCTGGTGGCCTGTGTGCGTCCTCTCCTCCTTCTTTCCAAGGCTCCCTTTCCTGTGGCTTCAGATGGGGCCTGTGGCTTGAGGCCCAGCAGTGTGTGTTATCTTGCTGCTGCGGCTGATGGTCAGTGTGCTTTTCTTATGAGAGGCAGTCTCATGGGGCGCTGCCTTCTTCATTGAGCCCCCGAAGTTAGGCCCTGCTGCACCGAGCCATCTGCCTGTGTGCTTAGCTGCAGGCTGCAGGAGTGGACCCTGCCTGTGGAGCCCCTGAGTGGGACCACGTGGTTGCGAAGTTGCTGAGGTGATGATGGATGTGGGGTCTGCAGTACACCCTGAGAGCCTCAACTGCCCTGAGATAGGCCCTGAAGGTGGGTTAAGGCTGAGAGAAGAGACTGGTTCATGTGACAGAAACTGCTAGTGTAAAATTCTAGGACTTGATGTTAGTGCTTAGTGGCCACTGGCTGGATGAGGGTATAGTTTCTGGGGAAAGTGTAGGAACTTTGGAAAGTACGTGAGGATAAAAAACGCAGTAAGGATGAGGTGACAGCACCAGGAAACACCTGTACAAATAGAAGAGGAGCAAAGAGACGGGAGTTTTAAAACTTTCTTAAGTTTTCAGCAATAACAGCACATTTACAGGTTGATGGGACTGGCTGGATGGAGGGAAAGTATTTCTGGAGCTCTCTTCTCGAGCCCAAGTGGTGGGCTCTGGTGCCCAGATGGAGTTGGGCCTGGCCAGGCCTGCACAGGGCAGGTGGACTTCACTTCCCTGCTGACTCTATCTGTGACTAAATAGTCACTGAGAGAGGCCTGGGGAGAAGATTGAGGGGGGAGGGTGGGCGATGAGGAAGAGCAGAATGTGTGATGTGTTTCCCTAGGAAGTTATGTTCTCACAGGAGGAGAAGCTGCCAGACCAAGGTGACCATTCTGTTCTTCTTGTTACAGGATATTCATCCATTTTATGCAGATTTGATGAACATTCTCTATGACAAGGATCATTACAAGTTGGCTCTAGGACAAATAAACATTGCCAAAAATTTAGTGGACAAGTAAGGGATTTTCTTACTGTAGTACCTTTTAAGTTACTGTCAAAGAGCAAAATCTTACACGTTTTTCTGTTTTTCAGCGTTGCTAAAGATTATGTGCGGCTCATGAAATATGGTGATTCTCTGTACCGCTGCAAGCAACTGAAACGTGCTGCTCTCGGACGGATGTGTACTATTATCAAAAGACAGAAGCAGAGTTTGGAATATTTGGAACAAGGTACTTGTTATGCATCAGCAACTAACTGCTTGTTAGTGCATTCTGTTAAAGTACTTGATTACTGTTGAGAGTTACTTTTATAATGTTTATTTTTGTTTTGTTGTAGAGATCAAAGGAACAAATTATTTTTCCCAGTCTAGCCTGTAAGAAAGTCTAACAGATTAGATGTGATTGAAAAAGCAGCTAGAACTTAATTAATACTTACATGTTAGTAGCACTATTAACAACATTTATGTCTTTCAAATTTAATAGGCAAGACATGTACATTATAAATGGCGGGGAGATACCAAAATATATAAAAATAAAGTGACCCGTAGTTTTACCTGTTACTGATATTTTAGTGTAAAACATGTTAGCATCAAACTGCTAACTCCAGTTTTGTTACCTGGTAGTTTTATTCAGTAGGCGATTTTTGGATTAATGTAGAACAATTTTTACAGAAACAACTTTGTGCTGTTTTGTATGAGTATATATTTTTACATTTCAATTATTTTTAACTGATTTGATTTTGATCCCCTCCCCCAGCATCTTGCATGTAATTTGCAACAAGATCATAACTCTGAGCTGCTTTGACAGTGCTTCCGGTCATTGGTTAGGTCTTTAGGTGGCCCGCCCAGTGGTGCTGCTGCAGCAGTCGAGGTCCCGAGGGTTGCTCGTTAAAAAAGGAGCCCTGTAGGCCAGGAGGTGCTAGAGCACATGCTCGCTCGAATCGCCCTTTCAAACTCTACCCTCTTGTTCAGTCCTCTGGGCTGTGTGGTCTGGGCCCCACCTCAGTCTGCTGGGTGGGAACCCATGCTGTTTGGACCTGGGAGGAGGGTTCTGGGTTCAGCCTGGATGCCCCTGCAGCTGGTCCCTCCTCCATTCATTCATGTTTTCTCGTCACGTGTGTGATCATTGTTGGAGTGTGGTAACATGACCACATGGCCACAGGAGTGTACAGCTGAGTTGAGCAGACCGTCAGCTTTGAGTTGCTTAAGCTTTTTCATGAAGTCAAGCACATTTACCTTCGCCTTCTCATAGTGCGTCAGCATCTGTCCCGTCTGCCCACCATTGACCCGAACACGAGGACCTTGCTTCTGTGTGGGTACCCCAACGTTGGCAAGTCCAGCTTCATCAACAAGGTTGGTGTTGCCCCGGTGTTGAACGAGGACCCGCTTGTGTAGGCTGAGGGGGGCCGCCCGGTCGGTGCCGGCTCCTGTCTTAGCAGTCTAGTCACGTGAGGTGTCGTGGGGTCTCTTCTGACCCCCGACAGTCTAGATGCTGTGCGGCTGAGGCATGTTTGTTCTGGGAGGATGGGAAAGTCAGGACCTGTGGTTTGTTCTAGGTGACGAGAGCGGATGTGGACGTCCAGCCCTATGCCTTCACCACCAAGTCTCTGTTTGTGGGGCACATGGATTACAAGTACCTGCGCTGGCAGGTGAGCATTGGCCTGGGGCGTGCGGCCTCATTCCTGGTGTCCGTCTCTGGGCTTCCCACCGATGAGGGTCTGCCCGTGTCCAGGGAGCCTGGGGAGCAGGTCCCGGGTTGCCAGGAGCACCCCCCCACCCTCTATGGACAGGCTCCAGGGCGGCACGGGGGCCTCTCTCCATCCTCGGGTGAACTTGGGACACAGCAGCTCCCGGTGTGGTGTCTGTGCTCTGCTTACGGCAGGACTTCTGATTGATGCATCCTCAGAAACCCAGAATGGGTGGCGCAGCCTGTGGCCACAGTTGAATGTGATATACAGTGGTGGTGTTCTGAGCACTTGGGGGTGTGCTGGTTGATCCAGGGTTCATAGAGCAGTCCTCTTTCCATCCAGCCCTCAGCGTCGCTGGTGAGCTCGTTCCTCAGTGAGGGCCCCTCCCCCGGTCTTCACCTGTCTTTTCCCACTGCCTTGTTCCTTCACTGTGGTCAGGGGCGAGCTCCATCAGGGCTGGTCTAGGTCTGTGGGCACCCTTGGCCTGTGTGCCAGGCTGACTTGTCTGCCCACAGGTGGTGGATACCCCTGGGATCCTGGACCACCCTCTGGAGGACCGCAACACCATCGAAATGCAGGCCATCACGGCGCTGGCCCACCTGCGAGCCGCGGTGCTCTACGTGATGGACCTGTCAGAGCAGTGCGGCCATGGGCTCGAAGAGCAGCTGGAACTCTTCCGGAACCTCAGGCCACTCTTTGTCAACAAGGTGGGTATGGGCCGGTGTGGTCTTTTGTGAGTAACCGCGAAGGTGATGATTTCATTAGTTTTCTTCCTTGCTGCAGCCTCTTATCGTCATAGCAAACAAATGTGATGTGAAGAGGATCTCTGAACTTTCTGAGGACAATCAGGTAAATCACCTCAATGTTTTCAAAATTTCCTGCTGATTCTGAACCTCGTCTCCCATAGCCAGAGTTGAGAAGGAACGTTAGTGACCCTAGTTCACAGGGTTTTGTTTTACGATTGAGATTATGTCCTTAGTGACTTAAGTTGCTGTAACCTTGCGGATGCCCATCAGCGGCAGAGGGACCATGAGGTTTCCTGTTGCCTCTCTCAGAGGCCATGGGGCTGGCAGTGCCTGTGGTCAGAGTGGCAGTCCCAGGAGCTGCTTGTTGGGAAGGGCTGTCTCTCAGGTGGTCACCTGGGCAGGTGGCATGGGTGCAGGTGGCCATGCTGGTCATGCTGTGATTGGTGTTTCCAGGGAAGAGGGGCCTAGGAGGGAAGCAGTGCTCCATCCTGAGCAGCCTGAGTCCTGAGCTGGGCACTAGTTTCTGGACTAGGGGCTTGTGGTCAGGCTGGCAGCGAGGTGTCAGGTAGCATTGGTGGAGGCGCAGGCGGCGTCCCTCTTAGAGTCTTAGTGGTTCGTTTGTTGATGGGTCGTACCTGTTGCTGAGGTGTTTTCTTGGGAATTATCTTAGGCTGAGGAAGCCAGGTATTTATAAAGAACAACACTGAGAGCATTGTGAAGATATATCTTGATTTTTGCTAAGGTTTTCTTCCGAAGGGTAGGCCTCACAGAATGTTGCTGAGTGCCTCAGGTTTGCTTGCTGCACTCTGGTTTAATTCTCCCCATAATGTGAATTGTCTTAATCACAGCAGGATTTAGGGACAAATAAATAACAGTTTCGGGGAGATGTTCTTCAGAAGAATTAGAAACCACAGAGGTGTTTGTTGTGATTAGCATCTGTAGCACCTCTTTGAAGAGGAGGACAGTTTGTGGATGGGAACTGAGAATAAATGCCGCCGCTCATGTTTACTCATCCGTTGTGTTCCCAGAAAATATTTCTAGACCTGCAGGCAGAAGGCTTTCCTGTGGTGGAGACCAGCACACTGACGGAGGAAGGGGTTATCAGAGTGAAGACAGAGGTCAGTGCTCCCCATAAGCAGGGCTGTCCCGAGCGCCAGCAGCCCTGCTGAGAGATGCATCTGGGTTCCCTGCCCCCTCTGCGCTCCCTCCTCCTGCCCTGTGAGTGTTGGGAGTGGGGGTCACACTCCCACCACAGGTCATCTGCACCGGTCCTGCCCCCTTGGTTCCTGCATTGGGCTGGGCTTGCCCTGACCCAGGAAGGGAAACAGCACCCGCTCCCCACTCCAGGAGCACACGGTCTGCCCTGGGCAACTTCCTGAACTTGGGGGTCAGCACCCAGCCCGCAGAGGTTGCTCCAAGAGAGAGCCTGGCAGGTTCCAGCCTCAGGCCCACCTGGCGTGGGGCTCTGGCTCCTGGGCCCTTTCAGACCTGGTGGGACACTGGATGCCCCGTGACCTAGCACCTTGTTCTCACCCTCCTAGGCTTGTGACCGGCTTTTGGCTCATCGTGTTGAAACCAAAATGAAGGGAAATAAAGTGAATGAGGTGCTGAACAGATTGCACTTGGCTGTTCCCAGCAGGAGAGATGACAAGGTGAGACCTCCTATGGAGGCCCTGGAGGCAGGGCTTGTGGGGCTGGTGGGGTTTTCTGGGTGCGCTTAGATCAAGGTCATGCTGTGTGTGTGTCATAATTGAAAAGGTGAAAGGAAAGGAGGAGCCAGGTTAAACTGCTGCTCCCTCCACCAGAGACTGCCTCCTGCAGCTCGTCTCGTTTATCTTACCACACGTTTTTTTCTCCAAAATAAAGTGAAAATTATAAGAAGTGATGTTTCTACATTGTGGTTTTAAGCAGTCGCACTCACTGATTATTCAACTTGATTGTTTCTAGTTACTGAACATTGTGTGGAACTGGGTATTTCATGGTGATTAACATACTGACTGACTTCTTCACTTCTGTAGGTTGGTTATCTCTTGCTGATTTCTAATTTTTATATTAAGAGAGTCAGACTCTTGTGTGCTGTATGTATGTGTGCTCAGTCATTTCAGGCGTATATGACTCTTTAGGAGCCCAGGGACTGTAGCCTGCCAGGCTCCTCTGTCTGTGGGGTTCTCCAGGTAAGAATACATGTGTTGCCGTGCCCTCCTCCAGGGGATCATCCTGACCCGGAGGTCCAACCCGCGTCTCTTATATCTCTTGGATTGCAGGAGGGTTCTTTACTACGAGCGCCACCTGGGAAGTGCTGTACATTCTGTAGACATTTTTTTTCTTTTTGTGTTTTGATTCAGCAAGCATTTCACATGGGTATTTCCAATCATGTTTTCGCAGGAGAGGCCCCCATTCATCCCTGAAGGTGTGGTGGCACGTAGGAAGAGGATGGAGCTCGGGGAGCCGAAGAGGAGGCGGGTAGGTGAGGGAGTCCCAGGCCTGTGCTAGAGTGGGGACGGGGGCACCTGGGAGCATAATCCCCAGGGCTGGGACCCTCTCCAGTGTAGAGGGACAGGGCTGCCAGTGGTGGAAGCAGGTTTCCCACTGGAAGTTGGTGCTGAGCTTCAGGTGGCAAAGGGTTGGAGAGGGGTAATGCCATGGGTCTGGGGGTCACCCAGCAGTTCTGGCCCTGAGGGTCAGAAGTGCTGATGAAAACTGTTGCATTTTCATTGCAGGAACGGGACCTGGAACTGGAGATGGGAGATGATTATATTCTGGATCTTCAAAGTAAGGGCTCCAGTGTGGTAGTTTAAGATGCTAGGTGTGGGAAAAGTATGAGAGTACTTTAGTGGGTACAAGTTGTCCACCATTTTGTTAGTTTAATTTCTTGAAGGTGAGAGGTTGCCAGGATGCTGAGATCTTTTCCTTCCAAAGTAGGTTTCTCTTGTTTTTGATGAGGAATTATTTTTGTACCTTTCCTAGCATATAATGC
Source organism: Oreotragus oreotragus (assembly GCA_006410675.1). Taxonomy (NCBI): domain Eukaryota; kingdom Metazoa; phylum Chordata; class Mammalia; order Artiodactyla; family Bovidae; genus Oreotragus; species Oreotragus oreotragus. The sequence goes on along the minus strand of SJYX01015338.1, from coordinate 520,531 downwards.
TGGGCCAGGCTGATACCATCGATAGTCTCTTGTCCATGCCTTAGGACTCTTGGTTTTGGGGTACTGACGGGCCCTGGCACGAGTGTGGAATAGTCCTCTGCTCGAGCACATTACCTTGTTTACCTGGCACTGAGCACAGATGCTCTACTGTCTTTGCAGATGTGGGACTTGGTTAAGTGGTGACTCTTTGGGCATCCAGTAGTTGAAGATTTTTTGTTTTTGTTTTTTTGACCTTTAGAGTACTGGGATATAATGAATTCATCTGAGAAACACGACAAGATCCCTGAGATCTGGGAAGGCCATAACATAGCCGACTATATCGACCCTGACATCATGCAGGTTTGTGTCCCTGGTGACACTGTGTGACTTTTACTCCTCTTCAACTTGACCCAGGAGATAGGAGCATAACTTCCCACTCCACTTTGTCCTTGGCCCTTGTTCCTTCTGTGCCCACTGAGAGCCTGGGCTTTGCCACCTGGGCCCCCGTGTTCAGCCTCGTGTCCCTCCACCTGAGGCTGGTGCATGCTCTTTCCTCCACCAGACCTCCCTCCCTGTCTTCCTCTGCTGGGCTCAGGGTGCCTCCTTCATGAAGGACTCTCACGTGTGGATATCCTAGTCACCTGCCCCAGCAGAGGGTCCACTCGTGGGGTGAGGTGACATCTTAGTGATGTTCTATTTCAAATGTATGGTACATTCTATGTAGTATTATAGTTCATGCTCTCATCCATGGATGGATATAAGACTGTTCCATGCCACTTTACCTTCTTTAGAAAGAATCACTCCCAACTCCATCTTTGTTTCCATCTTTTGGGTGTCATGGTTCATGTGTTAGTGTTGAGTGTTTTCAACATGTCTGGGCAGATTCCTAGGAGAATTGCTGGATTATAAGGTAATTTTATGTCTTACTTTTTGAGGAACTGCCAGTTCTCTGATGGTGTCCTTGGTTTATATTTCATGTCTTCATCTCTTCAGCTGTGCCTCTTGCTCTGTCTCTTACTGTGTAGCAACCCGCTTCCACAGTCTGGGCTCTGATGGCCCATGATTGGCTCCACCTTGCCTATCCCCTTCCAGTCTCCTTCCCTCCTTCTGCCTTATCACACCAGTAGTGATGGGGGCACCTTTGACTTGGGCTTTTGTTGAGATTTATTATACATTTTTAAAGATGTCATTAACCATACAGCTAATGAGCTTGTATTTTGAACGGCTTTGGGATGGATACACAAGCTGTCCTGGTCCAAGGCCAGTTTGGGTTGATATTTATGGTTCTAAGAACAGAGGGGCACCTTTGACTTGGGCTTTTGTTGAGATTTATTATACATTTTTAAAGATGTTATTAACCATACAGCTAATGAGCTTGTATTTTGAACGGCTTTGGGATGGATACACAAGCTGTCCTGGTCCAAGGCCAGTTTGGGTTGATATTTATGGTTCTAAGAACAGAGCTTTTGTGTACTGCTAGGAGAGAGGGGAACGTTTTATGTGTTTTAACCTTGGAGTTGGGAGTGATTCTTTATAAAGAAGGTAAAGAAGTGGCATAGAACAGTCTGCTTTTGTTGGTGTAGTCTTCTTGCTCATCTCTGTGCCTGTTTGTGGGGAGATGAGCCTTGCCGAGGCCACGTGAGCCTGAACCTGGGCATTTGTATCTCCTCAAAAAGCTTAGGAGAAACCTGGTTTTTATAAAGGTTGTTATGTATGAGTTTTCCATTGTTAACTTTAATTATGACTTTTTAAAAAAAGAAATTGAAAGAGTTAGAAAAAGAAGAAGAACTAAGAACAGCTGCGGGAGAGTATGACAGTGAATCTGAAAGTGAAGATGAAGAAATGGCAGAGATTCGACAGCTGGCAAAACAGATTAGGGAAAAAAAGAAGCTGAAGATTCTACAGTCCAGAGAGAAGGACACGCAGGGGCCCAGGATGCCTCGGACGGCCAAGAAGGCAAGTGTTGTGCTCAAGAGTCAGTGGTTCTTTGTGTGTGGACATCTGTATGGCCCTGCCCTTTGGTTGGTGTAAGTTGACTTTTGAGATGGGCTGAGTGTTGACCTTCTATACTGAGTGTTCCACCCTTTCTTGGTGACTTTCACTGTTGGATTCAACTACTTTGTAGCTATACAAATGAAGATCGTGAGTTATGGGTAAATTTGTGGAGGTAAATTCATCAGTTAACATGTCCTTATTCTTTAATTCTTTATTGGTCAGGACTTACCTTTTACTTTCTTGAGAAACCTAATGCAGTCTAACTCAGAGCCAAAGTGGTTTATCTGAGCCCTGTGACTGGTTAGGATGGGGAGGTTCACGCTGAGGTACAAGTGGATTGGATGGAGCCAGGGTCCTCTGGTCTTCAGGTCTGTCTCCTTGGGCCTTGGCTTTTGTCTGGAGTCACCGCAGCCAGGGAAGGAGGATGGTGTGGGGGGTGGTTGAGTGAGCTGGGCCAGGCTGTCTCCATGGAGCACACGTGTGTGTTTGACATGTGGTTTCTGTGTGGTGGCGGATGACATGGACAGCTGTGGCATTGCTGTATCTCCCCACCGTCGGGGGAGGAGCTTCTGGCCTCTTGGATCTGCATGTGGGAACCCCTGGGGAGCTGAGTAGAATCTGGGGGCCACGTGTACGTTCTCCTGTGTGTAATATGTAATCACCCAGAAAATGTTAATTTTTATGTTATTTAATGAGTTGTCTAAAAACATGCATGTGAGCCCAAGTAAAAGATAGTTTCTAAAATAAGTGTATCTTGGATCATTGTTCTGTACATTTTTCCTTGAGTTTTTTTTTTTTTAAGGTTTCATCAAACTAACTGTTTAAAACAATATCTTTTCCCCTTTCAGGTTCAGCGGAAGGTCTTGGAGGATGAGATGCGCAGTCTTGGTGTTGACATGGACGACAAAGACAACGTGAGTGCAGACGGCCGGGGTGGGGGTGCGGCGCTGTCCTGGGAACCGGGGCAGAAACAGTTTATGGAGGAGTCGGTGCTTCTGGGGTTTGTGTTGAGAATTACGTTGTTTTGCAAAGTTCTTATTCCTTAGCTGTGATTTTGATTTTGGTGACCAGTGTCTTCACATCGAGCTTTAATTAGCTTCAGTTTAGACAAAATAAATGGGAGGTGGTGCTGAGTGCCTTGGTGTGAGAGGAACATAGGCTGGTAAATTGTTCAGACCCCAGAGGTTAGAAGGCATTTTGCATACCTTTTTTAGTGTCCCAGTTTTTCTTGATGAATTGAGCCAGAGTAGACATCATTGTATGAAAGAGTGTCTCGATGTTTTGGATTATTTCTCAAAGCTGTTTCTCAGAAGTGGAATTACCAAAACAAGGAAAACCGTTGTGTTAGACTAACCGGATTTTGATGAGCCATGCGTGCTGTTCACATTATGTCTCCTGACTAATGATTATCAGATGCTAGGCTCTTGGCTTGCCTTCCTCTCACATTGCTGTGCAGTTTTATTTCCAGATAGTAACCTGAGGGACACCTTGAGCAGAACTTGTCCTCAGCACCCAGGTCTTTGCTCAACTTCCTGACTGAGGTTGCAGAAGTGGGGTGAGAAGGAGGGCCACTCTTGACATAAATCGTGCTGCTTAGGAGGTTGAACAGGCAGCTCTGAGTAGCACACAGCAGCCGTGTGAGTGAAAACGAATATTTGACCAATAATTAATGGGGACTGTGTGTACTTTCGGGGAAGGCAATGGCACCCCACCCCAGTACTCTTGCCTGGAAAATCCAATGGACGGAGTAGCCTGGTGGGCTGCAGTCCATGGGGTCGCTAACAGTCGGACAGACTGAGCGACTTCACTTTCACTTTTCTCTTTCATGCATTGGAGAAGGAAATGGCAACCCACTCCAGTATTCTTGCCTGGAGAATCCCAGGGACGGGGGAGCCTGGTGGGCTGCCATCTATGGGGTCACACAGAGTCGGACACGACTGAAGTGACTTAGCAGCAGCAGCAGCAGCAACANGTATTCTTGCCTGGAGAATCCCAGGGACGGGGGAGCCTGGTGGGCTGCCATCTATGGGGTCACACAGAGTCGGACACGACTGAAGTGACTTAGCAGCAGCAGCAGTGTGTACTTTATTTTTTTACAGTGGGTTTTTTTTTTTTTTTTAAAGATTTGTTTGTTTATTTTGACCACAGTGTGCTGCATTTGGAATTTATTTTGACCACAGTGTGCTGCATTTGGAATCTTAGTTCCATGACCAAGGACTGAACCTGCATCCCCTACAGGGGAAGGGAGGACTTTTCCCCACTGGTCCGCCAGGGCAGGCCCTGACTATGTATGTTTTAAATGTATTTAGCTTGTTCGATGACGGTTCTACGAGCCCTTCATGTGCCTTCTCCCCCCACTGGATAATTTCATGTTTGTCACTAAGGCCGGGACCCCGAAGTGCCAGGACCCCAAGGCGCCGGGACTCCGAGGCACTGAAGCCTACTCTGTTTCAGGCCCATTACGCAGTCCAGGCCAGAAGGTCTCGGAGCATCACCAGGAAGAGGAAGCGGGAAGACTCTGTCCTGCCCGCTTCTGTGACCCGCAGTCACAGCTGTCCTCGGCCTCCACGTGATGTCTCTGGTCTCCGGGATGTCAAGGTTAGTCCCTGTAACGGGTAGCTAATAAAACAGTAGCCTGTATGGTTGACCCCTCGGGGTCGGGGCAAACACTTGAAGCTGGCGAGATTGTGGGGTGGCTGGTGGATTGTGTTTTTCTGAGTGCTGCACCCCAAGGGTTGGGCTTGGCCCCTGCACAGCCGGGTGTCCATGGGCCTTTTCTTCATGCGTGTGTGTTCCTTCTCAGGGCAGACAGAGAAGGGTATTGCAGTAGCCTTGCAGCCTGAGCCTTGGTCCCAGCCACTTAGGGGTATGCTAGGAAACAGTCCTGCTCAGAGCCTGGACATGGGGCCCTCACCCATCACAGGAGAGAGCTCTTGGGGCCAGTCTTTCGGAAAAGACACTTTGGATGTGTACAGTCTCTTTTTTGTGGCAACTACTACTTTTTCTCTTTAAATACAAAAATGGTTAGTTTCAGCATTTTGAAAATTCATATAGATGAGAAAGTCTGTATGTAAACTGACAAGCAGTGTGCTTTCAGGGAGCCATTTCGTCTAGTAATCTGGACTTAATACCAGCATTGCCACTTGTCAGTCAGGTACGAGTAGCTCCATGGCCGGATCTCTGTGGCCTCATCTGCTGAGAGGGAAGTAGAACAGAACAGAGTACCTCATCTTGCAGGTCTGAGAGTGTATGGTCCTCACAGATACGAGACTGGTCTGGTACAGTTTCCATCCTGCAGGTACTGTGGTGTGTTCACTGGAAAATGGTGTGAGTGATGCTCACCAGGGCTTCTCTTCACAGCACAGACCTGGACTGTTCACATCAAGTGTTAACAGGTAATGGAAATTCACTTGGAAATTTGGGTTTTCACAACTGATAGGTTTTTCTTTACCTTTATAGATGGTGAAGAAGGCCAAGACGATGATGAAGAATGCTCAGAAGAAGATGAATCGCTTGGGGAAGAAAGGGGAGGCAGACAGACATGTGTTTGACATGAAACCGAAGCACTTGCTCTCAGGAAAGAGGAAAGCTGGTAAAAAGGACAGGAGATAGTGTCCTTTGCCGCTGAAACACTTTGACCCGACTTTTTCCTGGTTTGGTTTCACAGAGCTGGGAGTCGTGATCTGTAAACTGAACAGAATAGTGAAGTAACTCAAGGACTTGATGCTTTGCTGAAAGCTATGGTTATGCCTTAAATGTAAGGGTGTGGGTAATTTTTGTCACTGTATTATATTACAGATATTTTGGGTGGGGAGTGGTTTCTCATTTCTCAAGTTTTGGTTGCTTCAGACTTGGAGGACAGGAAAGACTTATTGATTTGACTGTGTTGCTTTTGATGGACAGATCTTACTCTTGTGCAAGAGGGAACATGGTTCAATGCACATGAAGAGTCCCTTTTTTGCAAACACACCTCTATTTGAGGGTGTGGACAGAAGTCTGAACCGGTGAAAGGTTACAGATAGCATGCCAGCACTAAAAGGACTAAGTCAGCTCCTAGTCCTTTTGTTCAGTGCACTGTTTGATTTGTCTTCAACTATTTTTATGCAAAATAAACTTCCAAAAGAAAGAAATTTTATTTGGTTGGTTTTATTTTTGTTTCAGTTACAAACCACTGTCAGTTTGGGCAGAAGAAAAGGGGAAAAAGCAAATGACAATTATTTTTTGTTTTCAAAGCAAAAAATACCTTTCTGTGGACTGTGGAGTAGAATGTTGCCTAAGTTGCTGAAGCAATTAAATGTAGGCATCTTCTGCTTCAGTGTCCACTGTGAAGACTGGTTTGAGTGGGAATCATTGTGAGGTTCATGCCCAGTAAAATGAAGGGAATTAGCATGTGAGAATATGATGTGCTTACAACAGCACTTTTCAACCACAAAACTGCTGTGGCCACTGCTTTGCATGCAGTTTCCAAGTCCCCTCTGCTCACTGTTGATGTTTCTAAGTGCACCTTTGTGGGTCCTCCAGTGTTGAGAAGTGTAATTCAGGGGTTTTCTACACATAGGTGTGTTTGAAAGTTGCATTTTAGGGATCCAAAGTAAAGTAAAAGTTTTGTTTGTGCTGGGAAAGGTTATGTTCAGAGAAACCTGTTGAATATCAGGCGGAACAACCAGGGACACCCAGAGTCCTTCTGCTCTGGTGTTATACTTTCAGTTCAGCTCAGTCCAGTCTCAGTCGTGTCCGACTCTTTGTGACCCCATGAACTGCAGCACGCCAGGCCTCCATCACCAGCTCCCAGAGTTCACCCAAACCCGTGTCCGTTGTGTCGGTGATGCCATCCAACCTTCTCATCCTCTGTCGTCCCCTTCTCCTGCCTGCAGTCTTCCCAGCATCAGGGTCTTTTCAGATGAGTCAGTTCTTCGCATCAGGTGGCCAAAGTATTAGAGTTTCAGCTTCAACATCAGTCCTTCCAATGAACACCCAGGACTGATTTCCTTTAGGATGGACTGGTTGGATCTCCTTGCAGTCCAAGGGACTCTCAAGAGTCTTCTCCAACACCACAGTTCAAAAGCATCAATTCTTTTGCACTCAGCTTTCTTTATAGTCCAACTCTCACATCCATACACGACCACTGGAAAAACCATAGCCTTAACTAGAGGCGCCTTTGTTGACAAAGTAATGTCTCAGCTTTTTAATATGCTGTCTAGGTTGGTTATAACTTTCCAAGGAGTAAGCGTCTTTTAATTTCATGGCTGCCGTCACCATCTGCAGTGATTTTGGAGCCCAGAAAAATGAAGTTAGCCAGTTTCCCCATCTGTTTGCCATGAAGTGATGGGACCAGATGCCATGATCTTAGTTTTCTGAATGTTGAGTTTTAAGTCAACTTTTTCACTTTCCTCTTTCACCTTCATCAAGAGACTCTTTAGTTCTTCACTTTCTGCCACAAGGGTGGTGTCATCTGCATATCTGAGGTTATTGATATTTCTCCCAGCAATCTTGAATCCAGCTTGTGCTTCTTCCAGCCCAGTGTTTCTCATGATGTACTCTGCATATAATTTAAATAAGCAGGGTAACAATATACAGCCTTGACGTACTCCTTTTCCTATTTGGAATCAGTCTGTTGTTCCATGTCCCAACTGTTGCTTCCTGACCTATATACAGGTTTCTTAAGAGGCAGGTCAGGTTGTCTGATATTCCCATCTCTCAGAATTTTCCTCTGGCAGAAACTCTGCTGACTCTTTGGGACTCTTGGAGTTTAAAGGCTGGCCTCTTCCCTTGGCGGGGAGGCCTTGGTGGTAAACCATTTTGGGTCAGTTTTAGCCCCTGTGGCTCAGCATCAGCCTGTCTTCCCACTCCCAATCCCAAGTTGGTCACTGTGCCAGTGTTTTCTGGAGCTGCCTGTTAGTATCAGATTGAGCCCTTAAAGGGCCTTGTCCTCCAAATACTGGGATTTTTGATTGGCAGTTGCTGCTTCTGATGGCAGAGGTGTAACCAGATGGATACCTGCCAGCGGAATTTGAAAGACCAGTGCTTATTTCTTTTTCCCCTGCATTTTTTCCTTTTTTAGCCTTTTGAGAGCTAGAGATTTAAGAATTATGACTTCAAAAAGCACTGCATGCTCAGGAATTTAGTAAGTCAACATGTTGACAAAAACACATTTGGAAAAAGAACTGAGACCTGAAGACCTCAGGAGGCAGATCAGTTCAGTCGCTCAGTCGTGTCCGACTCTTTGCGACTCCATGAATTGCAGCACGCCAGGCCTCCCTGTTCATCACCATCTCTCGGAGTTCACTCAGACACGTCCATCGAGTCTGTGATGCCATCCAGCCATCTCATCCTCTGTTGTCCCCTTCTCCTCCGGCCCCCAATCCCTCCCAGCATCAGAGTCTTTTCCAATGAGTCAACTCTTCACATGAGGTGGCCAAAGTATTGGAGTTTCAGCTTTAGCGTCATTCCTTCCAAAGAAATCCCAGGGTTGATGTTCAGAATGGACTGGTTGGATCTCCTTGCAGACCAAGGGACTCTCAAGAGTCTTCTCCAACACCACAGTTCAAAACCATCAATTCTTTGGCGCTCAGCATACCCACAACTAAAAATTCCCATACAAAAATAGTGTGGAAAGTGTGGTCCAT